>CAUYLG010003885.1:0-61110 GCA_963573385.1 Cacajao melanocephalus
TCCCACACAATAATAGTGGGAGACTTTAACATTACACTGTCCATATTCGACAGATCAATGAGATAGAAAATTAACAAGGATATCCAGGACTTGAACTCAGACCTGGAACAAGTAAACTTAACAAATATTTACAGAACTCTCCACCCCAAATCCACAAAACATACATTTTCCCCAGTATCACATTACACCTATTTTAAAAGTGACCACATAATTGGAAATAAATCACTCCTCAGCAATTGCATAGCATTTCACAGGTTGAAATAAAATATTGGTTGGCTGCTTGTTTGTTATTTTCATCTCTTATTCCTTCCTGTCTCCATAGTTAAGCACAATTATTGGCATAATAGAGGTTTTTAATACCCATTTTCAGACTGCATTCTAGCCTGGGCAGTAGAACAAGAATCCTGTTCTCTCTCCCTCTTTTTCTTCCTCTTTCTTTCTCTCGTACATTCTTTTTTTTCTTTCTTTCACTCTCACTTTCTTTCCTCTCTTTTCCTGTCTTTCAAAAAATAAAAAAAATAAATAAAAAAAAATAAAAAAAATAAAAAAAATAAAAAAATAAAAAAAAAAAAGAAAACCACTTTGGAAAACTGGCGATATTTACTAGAGCTGAACCTATGCATCAAAGAAATTCCACTCTTGTCTATCGAACTGAAATGCATTCAAATGTTTATCAATGTTTATTGCAACGGTATTTTTGATAACCTCACACTGGAAGCAAACCAAATGTCCATCTGTGGTAAAATGTAAAAACTGTGTTATATTCATACAACGGAATACTACATGGCAAGGCAAACAAAGATACTATTACCACACACCACATGAATGAATGTCACAAATAAAAGGTTGAGTAAGAAAAGGCAGTCATAAAAGAGTATGTATTATGTCATTCTATTTTGTCTAAGGTTCAAAAAGAGGCAAAAATTGGTTTATGGTATTAGAAGCCAAAATCAAAGTCAATTTGACGGAGCATAATACAAGCTTTACCTAGAAAACACGTGAGAGGAGCTTCCGGTATGCTAGCAATTTCTGTCTCCTGATCTGGGTTCTTGCTACATGTGGGTGTGTTCACTTGATGAAAATGTATCAAGCTCTCTGATTATGATTTCCATATTTTTCTCTATGTATGTTATACTCCAGTAAAAATTGACATAAAGTTTTAAAAACCTTTGGATCATGGTCATTTTTACTTTGCTATTTTTGCTTTAATATTGCACTATTGTAATACTTACTTTGAATAAACAATTCAGAAATAAATTTTTTCCTCTGTTCATGAGAACCTTTATCAGTTTGCCTAAACCTGAAGATACCTTTTATAGGAGCTCCAAATGCTCAGATTCTGCTTCCTACTTGGTTTCCTTCAAATCCTATATTGCTATTATTCCCTTTCCTGACTATACCGGCTTAATTTCACACTTGATCATAGATGACCTTCTTTTTTCTTACCAGTTGTTGTTATTCCATAGATATTAGTCTTATTTCGTTAATTTTATAAAATGATTGAGTGAAGAAACGTTAATTCTCAGTCTAGTAAAAATCAAATTAGTGTCTTTGAACATCACAGTGTGTGGTACAGGTACTAGACTATGCCTGAGAAAACCTGGTCTCTTTTCTTAGTGCTACCCTTATTGATAAATTACCTTTTTAATATGTTCCTATTTAATTCAGCAATATTTATTGAGTTCTTATTTTGTGCTGACTGCTACAGCTTCAGTATGGAGCAAGATAAACTTGTCTCTTATTATCTCCTATTTTACAATAAAAGTAAGATTGTTAAGAGAATGATCTTTTACATCAAATTTACCTGTGTTAAAATTCAAACTTTGCCATTTATCTTAGGAAATTTTTTAATTGTGTTAAGGTTTTCTTTCTTCTGTCATAAAGTGTGTTTACTGGCAACTTCCTTGTATGGTTGCTGTGAAGATTATATGCAATAACATTTTCCACCAATCACAAGGTGCCTCCTTTTTTCCTCACTTTTCACCACCTTTAAAACAGAATGCGTGGATAATCAGTGATGTTTTCTGATTATATTTAGTAACATTTTCTATATGAAATAAAGGTGTGTCTTACATTCTGTGAAATAAAGTAATCTATGTCGAGCAATTAACACAGAGCCTGGGACATGGTGGGAGCTCAGATAACACTTACCACTCACAGCAGGGGTAAAATACAGAGTGAGATAGAAACAGATTATTAGAGTACTATAAAATAAATGAGAACATTTCAGGAAATACAAAGCCATGAGAAGTACAGGGCATTATGAGATCACAGTAAAAGAACATGTAATCCATTCTTAGGAAATCAGTAATTGCTTTCTAAAGCATGTGACTTCAAAGATAATGAGAGAGAAGATTTACGAGGAAAGAAGTAATGAGCAAATGAGAGAAAACAGCATGCACACTCAGAGAAGAAAGTGTGTTATATTCAAAGTTACGGAAAATCACTCAGTATTGCTGGAGTATACTGAGCACTGACCACAGATGAGGCTGGAGAATTCAGTAAAGATCAGGTCATAAAGGACATTTTAAGCTCTCTTGCTGATTTGCAACTTTATATAATGATTACTGGGAGGCCTTGAAGTCTTTTCAAAAGCAGTGAAATTTTACTGCTTTAAGTAATAGAGAAACTGTGCTTAATTACTTAATTGTCTACTGCACTAAATTATTTTAAAGCATTACCTAAATATAAATATTATAAGTTTCAAAACTTTTATTAGAAAAGCAAAAAGAAAAAAACCATGATTAAAAAAAAAATTTATCCCTAGTCATATTCCAGTACTCTGGTCTTCAATGTATTTCCTGTACTTTTTAAACAAGCTTTGACCTACATTTTCTATATAAATACATATTTACACTTTATGTATATGTATATATGTACATATGTATGTATATGCTGAAATCAACATTGTTTTATTTGAACAAATTGTAGGCCCATGTACAGTAGCAGAATATCTAAAAGAAGGAAAGACAGAAAGTTAACATGCCTACCTTGACTTCTCTTTCAAGAAACTCCTTGAAATACAACTAAATCATTATTTTTTATTTTTTAACCTCTTTGTAAATCAAAATTTAGCTCTCCCTTCATTTTATTCTCTCTTCCCTGAAGCATTCATCTCATGTCCTTTGATCTTGGAATACTTATTAAACTATTATTTCTCCAACATGTATTGTGTACATGAAAGTATCTTAAATATGACCATATAAAATTATAATCTTCACAGAAAGTTATACAAATGCAAAGACACATATATTCTGTTTTACTATTTTTTTTTCATTTCTTCTTGTTTTCCTCTTTCAGAGTGGACTCCAAAGAAAAACAGACATAACTATGGCCATTTTGTAAAAGGATTGAAGGAAGATATTAATTGTACACTCAGCCTCCTGTGCTTTTCCTGGAAAGAAATATTTTCCTGCTCAAAGGATGTTATTTGATACATTTTATTAATAGCCAAGATGCTTTTCTTAAAAATTAAGGAAACAACCATTAAATATTAAGTAGAGTATTCATAGTGTCTATGGGTTATGCCTACCTAATAATTTCTAAAACTCGGATATACAGTGGAATGGAATGATTATAGTATTTTGCTCACAATTTGATCTTTATACAATCAAAGAATTTCAAAATTCAGAAAGGCATGGGAAGATTAAAGCTACCAGCATCTCCTAGGTCAACTGGAAATAAGTAGCGGCATTAAGGTTCTTTCTATTGTTTTATGAGCACCAATCAAGTTGGAGAATATGAATAGAGATACTAAAACAAACAAAGAAATTTGCCTTCTGGAAGCCAAGCCCTTAGTGAAAGGATAAAATAGGAAAGAATTTTTCCTAAAGTTATTGTACTCATAAACAAGATCTAACTTTTTTTTTGTGACAAATCTACCCTCACATAAGTTTGTGTTCCAAATCTATACAATTCAAGTCTTCTAGAAGCTCTTTAGTTGACAATAATGTGTTCCTGGATTGTTCTTACCATTAGACAACCAGAACCAAGAAGTAGAAATCAGCCAAAAGATCTCAAAGAATTATTCAGACCATGATTTAAAAAAATTAACATTAATGCTTAATAAACACAAGCATTATTGATCAAGAAAAACAAAAACAATAGAATGGGATATGCAAACACAAAATATTATAATTATCAGACACAGAATAATATAAATGTTTAAGTATTAATAGAAATGAAAGTAGACATCAAAGAGAGATTAAGAAACAGGCTATAAAATGTAACTAGGCAAATTGTCAACTAAAAATAAAACATAATATCACCAGAATTATAAAAACTACTTAAATATAGGAAACAGAATATTACAAAAACCTAAAAAGGAAATTATGTTGAGAGATTGCTTCAAAAATCACAATGTTATTTTGAAAACATAATTCAGAGGAAGTAGAAAAGAGAGATTAAGAGAAAAAATAGTGTGAGAAGTCTTAACATACATTTATTTTGGAGTTCTAGAAAAATATAATACAGAAAATTATGAACTATTGCCCTAATTTCTGGAATATGTGAATCTGCTACATGACAAGTGAAGAGGAATTAAGGCAGCAGATAAAATAAAGATTTCTAATTAGCGGATCTTAATATTGGAGACTAGACTGTATTCCCCAGGTGGGCTTAATATAATCATAAGGGTCCTTATAGTGAAAGAGGGAGGTGGAAGTGTGTCGGTGTCAGAATAATGTGAGGTGAGAAAGACTGGACCAGCCAAAGGAGGCAAGAAATGCGGGCAGCCACTAGAATCTGGAAAAGGTGAGGAAGCATATCCTCTTCTAGAGCCTCCAGGAAGAAAGGCATCTCTATCGGCACCATGATTTTAGTTCAGTGAGACCCGTTTTGCATTTCTGACATCCAGAAATGTAAGATAATTTATATATTTTTAGCCACAAAGTTTGTGGTAATTTTTATAGTAAGAACAAGCAAACAAATACACCATTTTTAGACTCAAAACAAATAACCAGAATGTACATACAGTTTGTTTATAAGAAAATTTTATTTAGACTGCTAGCTGATTTTTCAAGAGAAACAATGAAGGAATATATACTAAAGTATTAGAGGGACTATCTACACTATACTCCCAATGAATCTATCTTTTAAGCATAAAGGCAAAATAATACTTTCAGACAAAGAGAACTTGAGAGCAACGTCAAGAGATTCTGACTAAAGGAATTTCTACATAATAAACTCAGGTAGATGAAGTCTCAGAAACAAGGTCTAAGGTGCAAAGAATACTAAGCAAATAACAGCATCCATTGTCATTAACAATATTAACATCAAAAGCAATAATAAAATGTCGAATTTGGGGATGAAACTAGAACGTATAAAGGATTAAACTAGAATGCCAAGCAACAATAGCATGTACATCAATATGGAGTGATTAAATTTGAAGGAGTCAATGACCTTGTGTTGTTCTGGGGTATTATAAAGACACTGGTTAAACAAACGTATGAGGCAAAGTTTTGTGTGGGTCCAGCAGAGGACAAGTAGAAGAATCTTAATAGAAATACTGTTTAAAATAGAAAAAAAAAAAAAACCTAAAAAAATCCCAAATACCCAAAAAGTAAATAAATAGACAGACAAACAGAAACAACCAATGACAAATTATCAATAATATGTACTAGGTGTCTATGACATATAATATGGGTTCTTCAAACATATAACTCTTTTTCTGTAAGTAGTAGATGCAGAAATGTTTATTTTCATAAATAGAAGTTATATGCATTCTTCTGAAGGCATGAAACATTTAGCAGTAATGAAGAAATATGGGCTTTTTGTTAGGGAGAAAGAAAGAAAAAGAAAGAATGATAAAAGGTAGGTCAATTTCATCAATGAATGAATTGCATAAAAATCATCATACTCTAAAGAAAATGTGGTACATACACCATGGAATACTATGCAGCCATAAAAGGGAATGCGATTATGTCTTTTGCAGGGACATGGATAAAACTGGAAGCAGTTATCCTCGGCAAACTAATGCAGGAACAGAAAACCAAATACTGCATGTTCTCACTTGCAAGTGGGAGCTAAACAATGAGAACACATGGACACAGGGAGGGGAACAACACACATTGGGGCCTGTCAGGGGCTGGGGTGGGGAGAAGGGAGAGCATTAGGAAAAACAGCTAATGCATGATGGGATTAATCCTAGGTGACAGGTTGATAGATGCAGCAAACCACTATGGCACAAGTTTACCTATGTTAACAAACCTGCACATCCTGCACATGTATCCCATAACTAAAAATATAAATTAAAAAAAAAATTCATGCTCACAGAAGTCTTTATTTTAGCAATCTGAGACTTCCCACCCATGCCTGACTCATGTCCATACATTTTCATGAGATCATAGTCATTGAATGTAAAATCCTAAACTCAGAAAATCAATCATTTAATTAATAGTTAAAATAAATGAATCTCCCAATATGAAGATTTTCAGAACATTCATCATTCTTGCATAGTCTTTGAAATAATACCTAAAGACATTCTCAAATTTAATAAAAAATAAAACGAAGAGAGTGCAAATTGGATAAAGAATGCAGTAATATACAAAGAAACTGATAAAATTGACAATAATCTGCACAACCAACTCTTAATCTCACTGTATATACTGTTTAAAAATAGAAGGTTGGCCAGACTCGGTGGCTCAGCCTGTAACCTCACCACTTTGGGAGGCTAAGGAGGATGTATCACCAGGTCAGGAATTCAAGACCAGCCTGGCCAAGATAGTGAAACCCTGTCTCTCCTAAAAAATACAAAAATTAGCTGGGTGTGGTGGTGGGCGCCTGTAATCCCAGCTACTTGGGAGGCTGAGGCAGGAGAATCACATGAACCTAGAGGCAGAGGTTGCAGTGAGCCAAGATCGTGCCACTGCACTCCAGCTTGGGTGACAGAGCAAGACTCCATTTCAAAAAAAAAAAAAAAAAAGACAGTTAATATGAAACAAAAAACTATGAAATTGATGTATACAAATGCGTACAAAAATACATATCATTATACAATCATTGAGATGAGATGCTGAGATTTATTTTATGATAAAACGCTAAATTATTATTATATAGGCAAAGTTATAGGCAATGAGAAGTTTTTAAATTTGATTTAAAACTATAAACATACTTCTAAAAGTAAGAGTAGGGCAAAAAGACCAAAAATGAAAGAAAATAAACTAGACAGTCCAACAAAAGGCAACAGAAAGAGAATAATAACAATTAAAAATAGAAAAATAAAAGGAAGGCAAAATAAATGAGTTAATATAAATGTATAAATATTCACAAAAAATGTGAAGGAATTAACTTCATTGTTAAAGAGAAAAAACTATAATTACTTAGGTAAAAAAAAAAAAGAAAAACCAGCTCTGTGTTGCTTACAAAAGACATACTTAGAATAAAACATGAAACAAAGTAAAATATAGATCTGGATAAAACTAAAACAAAATGCTGAAACAAATGCAAAAGTCGTATTTATTTCAGATGAACTATATTTTTTTAAAAATGTGTATAATGAGATGGAATATTTCATAGAGATAAGAATAAGCTTACCAAAAATTGTATCTTCTATGAGCCTTTAAAAAACTGCATCAAATAATCTTAAAAATGATAATAAATAGAAATGTCAAAATTATAACCATTCTTCCAGAACAGAATATGTAACGAATAAAATTAGCAATGATATAGTGAATTTTAAAACCAAATCCTCAAAAACTTTAAAAATCTATTTTTATATGTTTAATATTATTCTTTGCAAGAAAAAATACATAATTTCAAATTATATAGTTTAATATATAATTATAATGAGTCACAAAGAATATCTCAATATGTTCAAAAATTAGCAGTCGTGTGTGTATCACATTGTTTGACATCGTAACTGCTATGCAGAGAATTTGTGATTTTAAAATTATGAGAAAATAGAATGTAAAAGTTTTTACAAATATATACTAGATTAACTAAAAATAGTCCAGTACTAGCCTACATAGAATAAACACAGCAGATACTCTCTATGCCACCATTTACAATTAAGAGCATGAGATAAAATATTCATAGCAGCTACCAAAAAAGTCTTAAAATTTAACCATATTAAGCAAATTAAAATGTGAAGACAAAAGTTACAGAACAACTCATACAGGATTAGTAACTCTGTTTTTTGTTTTGTTTTGTTTTTAATTTCCTGGCTTTAATCTCAAGGTAGTTCCCATGCGGAAATATGCAGGGGGCAGAGGAAGGAAAACCTTGCATTCATTTTCAAAAGATTGGGGTAAAGGTCCTGCCAAGTAAAGAGAGTAGCTTGGTTGCAGACTGAATTGCATCTCTTCCCTCACCCCAGACCTCCCACCAAGATTTGTACTGAAACCCTAACTCCCAATGTGATTATATCTAGAGACAGTGCCTTTACAAGTTAATTAAGGTTAAATTGGGTCATAAGGGTGGGCTCTCATCTGATAGGGCGGGTGACCTAACAGTAAGAGGAAGAAACACCAGTTCTTTCTCTCTCTCTCTCTCTCTCTCTCTCTCTCTCTCGTCTCCCTTTGTACACAGAGAATAGACACCGTGAAGGGATTGTCTTTGAGGAGACGGTGTGAAGGCAGCTTTCTGCAGGCCAGAATATGAGCTCTTACCACAAACCAACCACACTGGCATCCTGATCTGGACCAAACCAACCACACTGGCATCCTGATCTTGGATCAAACCACCCACACTGGCATCCTGATCTTGACCAAACCGACCACACTGGCATCTTGATCTTGGACCAAACCGACCACACTGGCACCTTGATCTTGGACTTCCAGTCTCCAGAACTGTGCGAAAATAAATTTCTGTTGTTTAAGTCACCCAGCCTTTGGTGTTTTGCTATCACAGCCCTACCAGGCTAATACAAGGTGGGATTCCTATTCATGTACTTTTTCCTTTTCTCTCTCTTTCTCTCGCCTGATCCTGCCAAAGGTGGCCCTGATCATAGGGCTGTGCTGCAGTGGTGGCAGTGTAGACAATTAAAACCCAGACAGGAAAACATCTTTCTGCTCAGAATAATAGAAAAAATTAAGCCCTGCAATCTCTATGTGTGAATTCCCATTTTATATTTTTGTCTTTCACTATTCTCTTGGTGCTTTTTAGAGGATCTCCTCAGTCATGTGATGTTGTGTTGAAGTGCAGTTTGCTAAAGCTGAAATATATCTATATTTTTAGTCAGAACACCAGGAAAAAACATCCTCTGGGAGTCAGAAAGTGTAGACAAAGAGAATCCGTTATTCAGCAAATGAATAAACATTAAGTCTTGGCTTACCCTGGCCTGTGCATTTATGAGACAGACCCAAGGTAGTATAGCTGCTTTGACAGTAGACCCACTGCTCAAAAAGATGAGACAGAATTCTCAGTCTTTACATAACCATGTAGATTATCTGCTTAAACAAAAGACTCACCATTATTTAGAACATTTTAACAGAGTTAAAAGTCTACTAAACATACTGTCATCCCTTGGTATGCACAGGGAATTAGTTCAAGGACACCCACAGATGCTAAAATCTGCAGATGCTCAAGTCCCCTGTACAAAATGGCATAGCAGCACCTGCATATAACCTACATACATCTTCCCATATGCTTTAGATCATCTGTAGATTGCTTATAATACCTAATAAAATGTTAATGTTATATGAATAGTTTATACTGTATTTTTATTTATATTATTTTTACTGCCGTGTTGTTTTCTTTTTTTCTGATATATTCAGCTGGTTGAATTGACAGATGCAGAACCAGTGAATATGGAGGGACAACTGTATCAAAAATGTCTGAGACACAATTCAAAGTCAACCAGCATATAAAAAGCCAGGGAAATTCTTAAGAGAAAAGATTAGCAGTAGGTTTCAATTCTAAAATGTCCCAGAAGTTGGGATTATCAAATGAAAAAAATTAAAGCAACTATTATTAACTATGTTTCACAAGGTAAAATAAACACTGTTAAAATTAAAGGGAAGATTGAAATTTTCAGCAAAGAAGTAGAAAGTATAAAATGAGAATCTAATAGAGAATGGAGATGTAACAAAATATCTGCAATATTTGGAAATAAAAAAAACATTGCACATGAAAATTAAAGAAGACCTGATCAATGAAGAGATATGTCATACTCATTGTTTGAAAGATTCAAAATTAAGACATTAATATCCCAAAACTGAACATAGAAATAATCTAAAATAGCCAAAATTATGTTTTAAAAAAACAAGATTGGAGGATTTGAACTGACTTAGAGACTTGTCTATAGCTATTGTAATCAATAATGTGGTATTGCAAAAGGTTAGACATATAGATCAATAAAAGAGAACTGTCAGTCCAGAAGTAGGCTCATATATTTGGTGCTGGACAAACTATCTTCATATTTGTATGAAAATATAGTTTTACTCTTACCTCACATCATAAGTGACAATGAACTTGAGATGGAACTGTTACGTAATTCAAAAAGCTAAAGCAATATTTCTGGAAGGAATCAGAGAAGAAAATCTTTGCAACCTTGATGTAGGCAGATATTTCTTATATAAAATACATACAGAACACACATACATCCATAATTTATGAATTGAACCTTATCAAAATTAAAAACATTTGCTTTCTTAAAGAATTTGTGAACAAAACAGAATAGCAACCAAGGAATGAAAAAAAAAATTGGAATATAAATACCTGTCAAATACTTGTATCCAGAATATAGGAAGAACTTTCACAACGCAGTAATAATGCAAGTAACCAAATTTAAAAGTAAATATATACAAAAGAAGATATATGGTTGTCAAACATGCAGTTTTAAGATTTTAAGATTCTCATAATGATTAGTCATCAGAAAATGCAAATTTAAACCATAATAAATATGCCTACAAACCCATTAAAATAACTACATTTTTAAAAACTGACAACACCAAGTGTTGGTGAAGACATTCATCAACTTGGACTCTCATACACATGGCTGGGAACGTAAAATCATACATTCACTTTGGCAAACCCCTTGAAACATAAAGTTAAACACATACCTAACACACAGTTCATCCATTTCACCTCTAGTTTCTTCCCCAAGAGAAACAAATTAAAAACATGTCCCCATAAAGACTTATACATAAACGTTTATAGAAGCTTTTTCCATAGGAGCCAAAAAAGCTGGATATAACCCAAATGTTCATCAAAGGGTAAGTGGATACAAAAATGTAATATATTCACTTAATAGAATACTTCTCAGCAATAAAAAGAAAAAGCCCTGGATACATACAATTATATACGCATGAGTATAAAAAGTATGCTGAGTTAAAAAAAGACAGTCACAAAACCATACGTGCTTTATGATTTTATTGTTTATAAAATTCCACGAAGCAGTCAAGTCTACTCAAAGTCATCTGATTCTTGGTTTCTTACTACATCTACATATGCAAAATGTGTTGAGACATTAATAAAAAGAATACTGAAGAAGACATTGCTTTATTAGAGATAAAATTACATTTAAAACCTATATATGTTAAAATATTATAATAATGGTCCATAATAAAGCAAATAGTTTAATTGAATTAGGTACAGAAGTATTACCAAGTAAATATAGAAATTGATAAATTATTGATGTAGCTTTTAATATCAAGAGTGAAAGAATACACTATTTACTAAATTGCTTTAGGAACAATTGGAGAAAAAGAGCAATGTTGAAAAGAAAAGAAAATTATACCCCTGCCTCTCAGTTTGCACAAAGCGAATTCTAAATAAACAAAACATGTAAACATTAGATAATATAAAGTGATTAAATTTTCAAAATAGACTATTTTTACAATTATTAAAGATAGGTATTAGCTTTCCAACAACGATATGAAACCTAAAATGCAAAGGGAAAATTTGACAACGATGTAATAGTTAATACATTTTTATGATAATGGATAGCATGATATTCAGTGACAAATGGCAAGGTTGGAAAATGTTTCATAGTGTTTTATCAAGTATAACTGAAACCTATAAGAAGCACCAAAACTTAATAATGAAAAAATAAGAAGCCCAAAAAAGTTTTAATTAACAAGAAAGTCTGAAAAAGTAGAGAGTCACCTGGAGGTTAAGACCAAATATGTCAAAATTGCCTATTATGGCCAGAAATAATCCAAACATTTAGCCATTTCTAAGAATTGTCAGTAAGAGAATGTGTGCAAAAGTTGAAAATTTTTGAAAAACAAAAATAATGTGAGAAATTATCTCACATGTAAATGAATGCCAACATTATTAGAAACAATCACCAAATTATTCACACTGGTTGCATGTAGTGGGCCAATTGGAATTGGGAGGAACAGAAAAAAGGGGTCTTCACTTTTTACTCTTTGTGCCTTGCATCTGTATCCCCAGCAGTGGTTTCAGCTGTTGACAGATTTTGTTTGCTTGCTTATTTTCATTTTTGTTGTTTTACTTTTCATATCACAATTGTCACCACATAATATATTTTTTCCTCCAAAACTGGCCACAGGTATGTACTGTCTCTTCAGTTGTCAATAATTTGGCTCTACTTCAAAATAATTTCCCAGGTCTCTTTTTTGTGTTAAGCATTTAGGGCATTCATGGCAAGGAAGCATAACAGTTAAAAGAATTAAATATGCATGTGCATATCATATATATATATATGTATATGGATGAATATGTATGTGTATATTTGCATACATCTAGGTGTGTTTTTGAATATAGAGAAATATAGATTATAATACCAAGGTTTTAAACAACTTAAGTGTTTTCTGTTGTTCTCTCTTGTTTGTATTGACCTTTCTTAGGTGGTACTGCAAAACCCCAGACAATGCTGTCATTTCATGACTTCTGAAATTTTTTGTCACAGTTCCCCACTTTTCTTCAGGTCTATCAGAAAATTTCAGTGCAAAGACACATCTACAGCAGACTTCAAAATATAAGAAAAGATATGAATGTATTTTCAAAGTGGATTATACTCAAGTTTTTTTCTGGAACTACGAGTTCTTTAATTACTTTTATGTTTATGTTAATATAATATACTCAGGTTTTAAAAAAAGTCATCATAATCAGGAAAACAAAAAGCAGTGTTCTGCACAGGATTCCTGTCATACTCTGGATTTAGGTTTAAGATCCTACACATACCAAATGTAGCTCCTCTGTCACTGTGAAGGGCAAATAGCAAAAGAACTGAGATTGACTTAACAAATAGAAGATACCTTCATTCCCCCAAAAAGAGAAAAGGAGATTACAACTAATTCATTGTATGCATACAAATTTTCACTAGTTCAATCAATGGTGTGGAATGAAAAATTGAGTTTTGCATAATGATCCCTAGTTAAATCCTGCAATTGTAAAAGAACCTAGTCCTCAGTAGTCAGCACCACATTGCAGCGTAATCAGCTGTTTGCTTTCATCAAAACAATATCATCTGCTATAGTAGATTAATGTTAATTGTATTTCAATTTTGAATACTAGATATGTTATATTTGTTTTATAATTTTATTTTGATTTCACAATTCTTTAAAACTCTAAGAATGAGTATATAATTAGTTTTAGGTTTACATATATTCAAATAAAGTTAATATAAAATGATTGATGTTAAATGTGGGAGTCCTTAAGAAGTTATTTGCCAAAGAGCTACTCATTCCTAAGTGTAAGAAACATTACTTAGGTAATTCTTTAACCTCTGAGCACTTCTTCAGTGAACCATCACGTTAATCTACTTGCCATTTATCACCCACTCCCAGTAGTGCACTGGAGACCCAAGCAGAATTTTGCAATACCTGATAGTGGGAAAGATTATCCTAATTGGTTTTATGAGGATTGAATGGTATTAGTAAAGGTTTTCTATTCAATAACATTGATCTTATTTTTTTAACCACTTTAGGTATGCACTATAAGTATAGCAGTGTAATTTTTTTAGCAGAATTTTTTAAAGTTTCTTACAAATAATTTTTATTTATTGGGGAGAAAAAATAGGCAAATTTATGATTACACACAATGTTCAGAAATGAAGTAAGGATGAAAGATTAATCTGATATGATTTCTTGTTGAAAATAAGTAAAATAGGCCATTATCAAATTGATTTATTAGAGATCTTTCGTATTGATAGATTGTATTTTTCTAAAATCATTACAGTTTATTTCTGTCTAGAGATAGAAAGGTTTTAATATTTAATTTTTTTAAACTTTTATTTCAAGTTCAATGGTACAGATATAGGTTTATTATATAGGTAAATGTGTGTCATGGGGGGTTTTTGTACAGATTATTTCATCACCCAGGTATTAAGCCTAGTACCCAAGAATTATTTTTCCTGATCTTCTCCCTCCTCCCACCCTCCATCCTCTGAAAGGCCCCAGTGTGTATGTTCCCTGCTATGTATCCATGTGTTATCATTTAGCTTCCACTTATAAGTGAGAACATGTGGTATTTGTTTTTTTGTTTCTGTGTTAGTTTGCTAAGGACAATGGCCTCCAGTTCCATTCATGTCCCTGCCAAGGATATGATCTCATTCCTTTTTATGGCAGCATAGTATTCCGTGGTGTATATGTACCACATTTTCTTTATCCAGTCTATCACTGATGGGCATTTAGATGAATTCTATGTCTTTGCTATTGTGAATAGGGCTGCAACAATACAGAACCCAGAAATAAGAGTATTTAACTTTAAATATTTCTAAATTTTATCTTATTTAATATCAGCAACACTTAGTTAAACTTTTAGTTAAAATTTTAAAATGCTAAATCTTCTGAATCCTATAGGATAAAAATTTTAAATCCTTGCTTTAGCCAATGAGTTAAAAAATTTTGGAGATGCCAGCTTTTATACTTGCTAATTAAGGATGTTAGGAAATAAACTATCAACCAATTACCACCATTTATTTAACACAAAAATATAGTAAGATAAAAGATTAGAAAAAAAGATCATCTTTATATTGAATAAACTTAGAATCTTGGTCAATTTGCTGTATTGCTTGTATGTTTCTCTTTTGGAAAAAACGGTGAAAATGTATACACCTGACTGCTAAAAGACTTCTGAGGAACTGTGGGGGTAAATAGTCCTCACGCACAGCTGCTTTACAGATTCTAATTCTGCTTTCTTAATCAAAGTTCTCAGATTACAAAGCAAAGCTAGCTGTCTGTTAGAGACTTCTCTCTCGGGGTTAATTAAAGACCTGAAATACCTTTGTTGAGATACAAGGTATTGAATTAAGATAAGTGTATGAGACCATGTCAAGAGTTTTGACATTTTTTCCATTGGAATATATTTTAATATAAAAATATGATATTTTGTAACGTATTTTAGAATAATTTTCTTTTGACTTTAAAAATTTTATAAACTACTATTATACAATGCAAGATCATTGGAAACTTATTTTTATCAACAATTTTTACCCTTAAAATATAAATTAGCAATTATATTTCCATTATATTCTACAGTGTAGAAAATTTTTAAATAATATATGAAAAAATTAATAAAGACAAAAGTCTTTATCATCCTATGTTAATATTTTAGAGCAAAATGTAAGTCAAAACTTTAATCTCCCACAAGTTAAATATTCTCTTGCTCTCTAAGGTACTTTCTTTGCTTCACTAGTTTGGATATTTTTTTAAAGTGCAGTTTTCATATGAACAATTTCTAATAGACCTTCCAGATATACAGCATCTTATTAAAAATTCATGCCAGCTAGAATACAAGAAGGTCAGAAAATGCCTTTGAATTTATGCCATGGTCTTTTCGATAATTCATTCAGATTTTAAAAGGGAAATTCCTCATTAAGTAAAGGACCTAATGCTTATTAATTTATATGCTTAAGCAAGGGACTCTACTAATTCATTTATTAAATATCAAAGACCATATGTTTTCACCCCTTGTCCTAGCTTATTGATTAATTGCCTTCAGCCAATACAGATGAAAGCAGGGAGAAATCTAGTAACCCAAGTAAGCTTCCATCTCCTTTTTTAACTTAATGAAAAATGACACTTTCTTATATCTCTATGCAAAATTCCAAATGACACATTTTAAAATCAGTTTTCTTGTGTAGGCATGGAGTTTGCAATACTAGAGAGATGTGATTCAATCACTTAGATGCAATGGAGAGGATACGCACAAGTGGAGAAAATAAATGTAAGGGAAGCAGTGTTGGGCTATGAAAGGACTCGCTCCTCATGGCTGCAATTAATGCACCATAACACGTTGCTCAAAGTATGTTAACTGCAGATAATAAATGTTCAGGGGACTGGTTTGCAGGTTGTAGGCATTTTTGTTTTTGGATTGGTTTATTTTTCTGTTTATCAGTTAAATTACTTTGAATGCAACCAAGGGAAAGACACTGCCTAAATTAAGCAGAGGAGGAGTATAATTAAAGTCTATCTAGTAGCTCACAGAATTTACCAGAAAAATAGAGGAGACTGGAAAACACAGAAGCCAGGGTCTGAATAGTAAGAATTTTTAAAAATTCTTTCACGGAACCACCATGAAATACATGAGCTCCAAATGCCTTTAGTTAATAATTTCATCCCTTGGGTCACTTGGGTTGATTCAAACCCAGAGGAGATAGACTTCAATTGGACTGCTTTAGTTACCTATCTCTGCTTTTATGTATAAAGGGCTCCTTTTATGTGCAGTTCCACCAGTACTACACATATAGTAGATAAGTAACTACTGGAAAGAGATCAAGGTGCTATTTGCCAAAGAAAGGGACTTCTGGGTAACCTTAAATGTAATGAAACTCACTACAATACAGGATTCTCAAGAATATTTTTATACGTGCAGGTGTTTAAATTTATTTGACATTGAAACTTTGTGGAGTTTTATTTGTTTATATTAATTTTAGAGCATTCATGAGACATTCTTAAGGAGTAATGTTTTAAGATATTGCCATTGGGAAGTACTGCCTTAGGAGCACAGCTGAGTGATCAGGCTATGCTGTCAGTAGAGAAAATACTTGATGAGTGTGAATTGATGATGTTTTTAAGAAGGTCTCATCTAGGTCTATTAAGACTTTTGGATTCCTATGTTTTTGTGCATAAAGACGTCTATGTATAAATGGATAGCAGAGTGGAATGTTCTATAATATAAAAAAACAAAGGGAGGCCAAATATGTATCTATTTTTATAGGCTCTTTTAACGTTCTTCCACATGTTGAGACATTAAAAGAAGAAAGGATGACAATTGGCAGCAATGACAGTAGCAGTAGCAACAGCAGCAGTTACTGTTTGTGGAGCATTTTCTATGTGCCAGGACTATTTTAAACACTGTACATTATTTATTCTATTTTATTATCACAACAATCCAATGCAATATGTATTATGTTTAATATTCTAATTTTATAGATAAGAAAATATGAACAAAAAGTCACATGCCCAGTAACACAGTTAGCAAGGTTAAAAATCACAGGACTTTGTTTCATGAATATATAGAAGTATCTTATTTCAATGTTCATGATTTTTTTTGTTCATTCATTTAACTAATATATAATGAACATCTACTGAGAAGTACAAATAATTTTAAATACTTAGATGCTATTACTCTGGGCTCTTGGCAGAACTTTAGTCTTTCACTGGCAGAAACTTTGGCTAAATGAGTATTTATTAAAGTAACAGGAAACGCACCTCATCTAGCTGAGTATAAAACTGTTATGGCTTCTAGCATATATTTCTGTTCACTTGATTTATTAGCCTTTAAAAACATGCAAAATTAAATATGTGCAACTGACACCTCAGTAAAGATTATGGTTAATTCATTTTATAATCGCATCTCAGGCATTTTATGAGAGCTAGATGATTTAAAATCTGATGTGGGATATAGATCTTTCACTCATTCAATTTCATTATGGTCAGGAGGTCCTGAGCTATGGAAAGAACATTTATTTCCTGCTTAGTTTACTATGGCAATATTTATACATAGTTATCTATAATTTGAAGACTACTTTGAAAAGAAATGCCAAAACTTATTTCTCTTTCACAGCATGTGTCAAAACTAAATGAAAGGCATTAAGAACTTACTTTCAACTATTTTATATTTCATTATTCAAAGAAAGAAAAACTTGCTTAAAGCCATAATTTCTAAGGCTAATTTTGTGACAAATTAATGTATTGTAATGACTTAAAATATCTCACCGCTATTAAATATAGATTGCTATAAGGTCTACATTTTATTCTTTATATATATATATATATATATATATATATATATATATATATGAGTACATGAATCCTACCTGAAGTTTAGTAGTTAAGATTGAATTACTGATGATTTGAAAAATTGATAATATATCAAATTTCATCATAAACCAGAAAACACAGTTCTACCTTCTTCATAATCTCTATGGTCATTTGAAATAGAGCATAGAAGGAGAATGATGATAAACGTATAAATTGGCTTACATAAATTTTTCTTCGAGAAAGACCCACTGCCTACATTGGAAGAGAACTAGAAACCCCTACTTATAACTTCATTTCTGATGTTAAGTAGCTTCATAATCTTAAACAAATTGCTTGTCCCTCTGGACTTTGTGTTAAATGAATGTTAGAGCTATAAGGAAGCTAATAGGAAACTTGTCCAAATGCTCACTATACTGCCAGCAACAAACCTATCCTATTTTCCCAAAGAAGTTACTCTTCCTTTGGCTGAAACTTCCAGTTGTAATAGAGGCTCTTTCCTTAAAGACAGACCATTAAAGTGAACAATTTTGAGGTTTGACTTGAGATTAGATTTTAGACAACAATAGTTTTCCAGGTTCAGTTCACCTTATCCACACAAAAATCTACCAAAAATTCACCCTAGCACAAGAGTCTTTCAAATATTTGTAAATGATTGTCATTGAAAACTGTCATGGAGTCCTTGCATATATTATTTTTTAACTCTAAAATATATAGTTCATTAAATCATTTTTTAAAAATCTTACCACTTCCAAATCCTTCTTTATCCTATTAATTCTTCTTTGGATAAACTCTTATTTAAAATTACCTTTACCTTTAAAAATTTGGCATCCAGAATAGAATATAAAATTCCATGACCAGTATGACTCTGACTAAAAATATTACACATTCTGTAATGACAACTCTTCTTTTACTGCCTCTAAACTTACATTAGAGAGGACTCTTCTGTTTTATCTCATTTTTATTTGTTTAATAATCACAGCATTCTAATGGTGCATACTGAACATGCAAACTACTATATTCCTATATCCTTTAAGCATGTAAATTGCTAGTCACAAAACCATTATTCTGTGCTTTCATAGACAAATGTTTAACCCAAAATTCAGGTCAGTTTTGTTGTTTTCTTTTCTCTCTCACGTAAGCATTACCATTACCACACCAGTATTAAGGGCAATTTTCAAGTAGACTTTTGTCATTCCAAGTATATGTTCATCCTAACATCATGTCACCTCCTAGTCACATTCTTGATATTCTTTGACTGTCAAAATAGAGGTTTGGACAACACAGAACACGCACGCATCTTCAGATACACTTTAGAGATTAGTTTAATTAGATACAAATCAAACTACTTTTATTGTGATGTAGCACTCATTTACTTCAAATCTTTTGCAATACAATCAAGATTTGTTCAACACCTTGCTGAAATCAATATCTTGCCTATCTGCAATCTTATCTTATTATCAGTATACAAATTGTATGAAAAATAAAATAAAGTTGAATGAATCATCTATATTAAATTAATTTTCTAAATGCCCCTAAACTATTTGCTAAATAATCTTTTCTATTTAGTCTGTTGTTCTGGATTAGGGTTCTTGATCTTGACTGTACATTAGAATCACCTGGGAGTTTTGGAAATACAGGAGAGAGATCCAAGATGGCTGACTACTAGCAGCTCAGGATTGTAGCTCCCAGAGAAAGTGCACAGAACGAGAGGACACCACACTTACAGATGAATTTTTGTTGCCCACGGACCAGGAGATTTCCAGAGGAGGAGCCCCATGAGTCGCCAGCCGCAGCGGTTCTCAGTGCAGAGTAAATGGGACTGAGTCCCCTTTTGGGTGACATTTGGAGCTCTGGGAAGGCAGAGTTGCCTATTTACCTGATTGAAAAAGGGATTCAAGAGGGAAGCCAGATCGGAGATTCCTGGGCAGAAAAGCACCATGAATCTTAATGCCGCTGTTTTAGCTGGTGCAGTGGGTTGTTCAGATTTCGGCGCTGGGAATCAACAATTTGGAAGTCCACTCAGAGACCAAATTTGAAAGTTGGCAATTACAAACAACCGGTGGATAAACTTACAATGATGGGAAGAAACCAGCGTAAAAAGGCTGAGAATACTCAAAATCAGAATGCCTCTCCTTCTACAGGGGATCATAGTTCCTCATCAACAAGGGAACAAGGCCGGATGGAGAACGAGTGCGATCCATTAAGAGAATTAGGCTTTAGAAGGTGGATAATAAGAAACTTGTCTGAGCTAAAAGAACATGTTCTAGCCCAATGTAAAGAAACTAAGAACCTTGAAAAAAGGTTTGATGAAATGCTCACGAGATAGACAATTTAGAGAGGAATATAAGTGAATTAATGGAACTGAAGAACACAATATGAGAACTTCGCGAAGTGTGCACAGGTTTTAACAGTCAAATTGATCAAGCAGAAGAAAGGATATTAGAGGTCAAAGACCAACTTAATGAAATGAAACGAGAAGACAAGATTCGAGAAGAAAGAGTAAAAAGGGATGAGCAAAGTCTCCAAGAAATATGGGACTATGTGAAAAGACCTAATTTACAACTGATAGGTGTACCTGAATGTCATGAAGAGAATGAATCCAAGTTGGAAAATATTCTTCAGGATATTATTCAGGAAAATTTTCCTAACCTAGTAAGCCAGGGTAATATTCAATTCCAGGTAATCCAGAGAACACCACAAAGATATTCCTCAAGTAGAGCAACTCCTAGACACATAATCGCGAGATTCACTAGGGTTGAAATAAAGGAGAAAATTCTAAGGGCAGCTAGAGAGAAAGGTCAGGTTACCCAACAAGGGAAGCCTATCAGACTCACAGCAGACCTCTCAGCAGAAACCCTACAAACTATAAGAGAGTGGGGGTCACTATTCAAAATCCTCAAAGAAAAGAATTTTCAACCCAGAATCTCATATCCTGCTAAACTAAGCTCCATAAGTGAAGGAAAAATAAAATTTTTTGCGAACAAGCAAGCACTCGGAGATTTCATCATCCCCAGGCCTGCTTTACAAGAGCTTCTGAAAGAAGCACTACAAATAGAAAGGAACAACCAGTATCAGTCATCCTAAAAACTTACCAAAATGTAAAGAGTATCTCCATAATGTAGAATCTACATCAACTAATGGGCAAAATAGCCAGCTAGCATTAAATCATAATACTGAACTCACAAATATTAATATTAATCCTAAATTTAAATGGATTAAATGCCTCAATTAAAGACACAGACAGGCAAATTCAACAAAAAGTCAAAACCCATTGGTATGCTGTATCCAGATTTATCTCACAAGCATCGACACACAAAGACTCAAAGGGATAAAGGAAGATTCACCAATTAAATGGAGAGTGAAAAAAAAAAAAACAAAAAAAACAAGAGTTGTAATTTTTGTCTCTGACAAAATAGACTTTAACAGTAACAAAGACTAAAAGAAACAAAGAAGGATATTACATAATGGTAAAAGAATCAATGCAGCAACAGGAGTTAATGGTCATAAATATATATGCACCCAATATAGGAGCACCCGGATACATAAGACAAGTTCTAAATGACTTATAAAGAGACTTGGACTCCTGCACAATAATGGCAGGAGATCTTGACACCACATTGTCAATATTCGATGGATCAACGAGATAGAAAATTAATAGGGAATTTAGACCTGGAATAAGTAAACTTAGGGAATATCTATAGAATTCTTCATTCCAGATCTCCAGAACATACATTTTTCTCAGTATCATATTACACCTATTCTGAAAGTGACTATATAATTGGAAGTAAATCACTCTTCAGCATTTGCATAGCATTTCACAGACTTGAAATATTGGTTGGCTGTTTGTTATTTTCTTCCCTTATTCCTTCCTGTCTCTGTTGTTAAGTACAATTATCGGCATAAAAGAGGTTTTTAATACCTATTCCTAGATTGTATTCCAGCCTGGAAAATAGAACAAGAATTCTGTTCTCTCTCCCCCTTTTTTCTTTCTTCTTCTTTCTTTCTAAAAAAAAAAAAAGAAGAAACACAAGAGTTTGCTTCCTCTCTCTGCTCTCCATCATGTGAAGATAGAACAAGAAGATGGCCATCTGCAAACCAGGAAGAGAGCCCTCATCAGACACTGGATCTGCCAGCCGCTTCACAGCCTGGACTTCACAGCCTCCAGAACTGTGAGAAATACATATATGCTTTTTAAACCACCCAGTCTGTGGCATTTTGTTATAGCAACCTGAACTAAAACAGTTGCTATTGAACTCTGTTCAGAGCTCCAGATGTCCTGTGCTGGCACTGGACAGGGTGCTCTCCTGGGCCATTTCATCAGCTCAGAGGCCTCACCTTCCACCATATGCTGAAGACCTCAAATCTACATCACAGTGAGACCTCCCTTGAGGTCTAGGCTATTAAGTTGTGAGATTATGATAGCTTTCATTACCTCACCTGCCTAGTGGCCTTTACTCACCCTTCAAAACAATTATTGTGTTAGTCACTGAAGGATGTGGCTGGCATGAGAGTACAGTACACAGACGCTGCAGCTGGACTGCCTCGGTTCTGCCCTGGTCCTACCATTAACGATCTGGTATCCATGGACAGATTATGATCTTCTCAGTGCCTCAGCTCCCTTATCTGTAGAAAGAGGGGTAATGATAGTGTCTCCCTCATAGATAGGATAAGAGGATTAGATGAGTTTAACAGATGTAAAGTACTTACAACAGTTCTTGGCACATAATAACCCCTTACTATATCAGGAACTAGCTTATTCTGTGCTTCTTAGTGTTTTAATTTAATCCTCAGAATAGCCCAATGAGGCTTTGAGAGAACTTGCCCAGTTCCAGAGCTTAAGCTCTCAACTCCATGCTGTTTTCTTGTCTTAAGGCATAAGCACTGTTGAGCCTTGGCCAACCCCTGGCAGAGCCAGGCGCTCCCTCCTCCGTGTCATCACTGTACTCCGGGCTTGCTCACCCTACTGCCGGCTTGTGTGTCATCTCTCCACTAGGCCACCAGCTGCGTCTCACCTGTAAAAATCAGGCTCTGCTTGTCTCATTCTTGCCATAGAACGCCTGGTCCAATTATATGCAAGCTTAGCACATGTTGTTAAATAAACGATTCAATAAATGAATTCATAAACATATTCATTGAAATGGCTGCTTTACCTTCTTTCTTCTTCCAAATAGTGTATAATATGCAACTTATTTTAAATTAGTGTTTCATTACAAAAGTATTACAGATTCATCATAGAAAATTTATCTGTTTATATATACACCTGCACACACACTAAGAGGTATCTTAAATGTGGCCCTTCCAGAGGCCTTGTTCTCATCTTTGAGTCCACGCTACACAGAACTCACAGGTTTTAAATAAACTTTTTATTTAAGGATGTTTTTAGATTATCAGAAAAATAAAGATAGCACAGAGAGTTCCCATATACCCCACACCAAACGTCCCCTATTATTGGCATCTAACATTAGGGATGGTACGTTTGTCACAATCAATAAACCAATTTTGGCACATTTTTATTAACCGAGGTCTGCACTTCATTCAGATTTTCTGTTTCCCCCTAATGCCCCCTTTTTGTCCCAGAATCCCATCCAGTTTACCACACTCTACTTAGTTGTCATGTCTGCTTAGGAGCCTCTTGGCTGTGACAGTTTCTCAGTCTTTTAGGATCTGAAAAAATGCTGGCCCCACCATGGCGCCAGCTGGTGTGCTTTCCCTGAAAGGAATATTCAGACGAAGTTTCTGGAGATTAAGCAGGAGCCACAGAACTAGTTGGTCGAAGAACCTGAATTAAACTCTATACCTCCTGACTTCCTGGTGGTGAGAATGTCCAACCACATGGGGAGGGTGGGGCCATGGCCAGGGAAGGAGGGAGACACAGCACAGCTCAGAGCCACCCCATGGCAGTGACTTGTTAGCTGGTTAGAACAATTTTTTGGTGGTTTCTTCTCCCTGCTCGTGCATTAGGCCTTCCCAAGCCAGGGACTTATGGTCTCTCAGGTGAGAGCTATTCTCCTCCTACCTTGCTAACCTTCTGCTTTTCTCTGGAATCAGACACTTGCCTTCCTTTCCCCACTGTCTAGCCCCTGCCTCTCAACCACGTATTTTCATGACAATCCTAAGTCTGGGAGATCAAAATTAATATCCCATCTTGTCCTTAGGCCAGGGTTAATCACATTAGCCACACTCCTTGGTGTCCTCATATACCCCCTTTCTTTTTAAGTTGCATTTATTTATTTACTTTTTACTGATCATCCCCGCATTAGGATTCCCTTTCTTTTTAAAGCCTTTTTTTATTTCTCCTTCCTTTCACTTTCTCTCCACTCTCCTTACCCCAGCTCCTCTCCCACCACTGGGCTAGGAGCGGATTGTGAACAAACAAAGAAAAAACAACGGAATTTTTAAACCTGTCACCTCTGGTCTATTCCTTTTCATCTCCTAAGCTAAATTCCAAATGGGTAATTGCATTAGTCATTCCCCAATCCAGCCTTCCCTATGGAGCCAGCCCCTGAGCTCTCTCTCCCTCATTCTTTCATGAAGTTGGGGCACAGTTTATAAAAGCCCCCACCGCTAATTTCTTAATCTGTACCCTCTCTGGAACTTGTCCTTCCCAGAGACCAGCCATTCTAATCCCACCTGAAGCTGCAAAGGCTTCTAGAACATAACCTTCCTCCTTGTCACACCTTGCAGCCGGTGAAGGACACAGAAAGCTATCTGCCACTGCTGCTTCTCTGAGGAAAGCGAGTCAGAGGGCACTGGGGAAGCCCTGCTGAGAAAGGGGCCAGGGCATGGGCTAAGATGGGATAGAATGTGACACGGGATTTAGGAAAGCTTAGGCTGGATGTGAAGCCCAACCAAACTGAATTGCAGTGCTGATGTTTACGAACTAAATAAAAGTTTGTCAATTTTCCCTACAAATTTGACATTTTCTCCGGGATAGCTCTAGCTTCTGTTCTATGGACAGTGCCTGGACAATTTCCCTAGGACCATTCATCATATCTTCCTATCTGGTTCCAGACCCCAAATACACATTGAAAGACGTGAAGAAGCCACCACCTCTCCCTGGGGAGTTTCCCTCTCATTGGCCCTCCTTGTTGTATGTTGTGTTCTTCTGTTCTCACGCTGCTAATAAAGACATGCCCAACACAGGGGAATTTATAAAGAAAAAGATGTGTAACGGACTCGGTTTCACATGGCTGGCAACAGGCAAAAGCAAGAGAGCATGTGCAGGGGAACCGCCCTCTTACAGAACCATCCGACCTGTGAGACTTATTCACTATCATGAGAACAGCACAGGAAAAACCTGCCCCCATGACTCAATTACCTCCTACCAGGTCCCTTCTGTAAAACGTGGGAATCATGGGAGTTACAATTCAAAGATGAGATATGGGTGGGGACACAGCCAAACCATATCATTCCACCCCATCCCCTCCCAAATATCATGTCCTCACATTTCAAAATCAATCATGCCTTCCCAACAGTCTCCCAAAGTCTTAACTTACTTTAGCATTAACTCAAAAGTCCAAGTTCAAAGTCTCATCTGTGACAAGGCAAGTCCCTTCTACTTATGAGCCTGTAAAATCAAAAACAACTTAGGTACTTCATAGATACAATGGGGGTGCAGGCATTGGATAAATCCAGCTGTTCCAAATGGGAGAAACTGGCCAAAACAAAGGGGCTACAGGCCCCATACAAGTCCAAAATCCAGTGAGGCGTTAACTAAATCTTAAAGCTCTGAAATAATCTCCATTAACTCCATATTTCACATCCAGGTCGCATTTATGGAAGAGGTAGGCCCCCACGGCTTTGGGCGGCTCCACCCCTGTGGCTTTGCAGGGTACAGCCCCACTCCTGGCTGCTTTCACGGCTGGCATTGAGTGTCTGTGGCTTTTCCAGGTGCATGGTGCAAGCTGTCGGTGGATCTACCATTCCGGGATCTGCAGGACAGTGGTCCTCTTCTCACAGCTCCACTAGGCAGTGCTCCAGTAGGGACTCTGTGTGGGGGCTCGGACCCCACATTTCCCTTCTGCACTGCCCTAGCAGAGGTTCTCCATGAGGGCCCTGCCTCTGCAGCAAACTTCTCCCTGGATATCCAGGCATTTCCATATATCTTCTGAAATCTAGGCAGAAGTTCCCAAACCTCAATTCTTGACTTCTGTGTGCCCACAGGCTCAACATTATGTGGAAGCTGCCAAAGCCTGGGGCTTGCACCCTCTGAAGCAGTGGCTTGAGCTGTGCCTTGGCCCCTTTTAGCCACTGCTAGAGTGGCTGGGACGCAGGGCATCATGTCCCTAGGCTGCACACAGCTAGGGGCCCCTGACTGCAAAGGGCCCAGATAATAGGGGAAACAGACCTCTCAATAGAAAAATTATGTGTGTGCAAAAATATGGTGTGTGCTACCATAGAGGTATTAATAGAATAAAACGAGAGAAAGGGAGCAACTATTTCTGGGGAAGTCAAGAAAAGCTTCACGAAGGAATTGACATTTTTGCTACATCGAATAAGTAGAGTATTCTAAGACCCACTGGTGTACTGCAATTAAATTCTGGCATTAACCACCCAGAGTTAGTGCAGATCTCATGTGATGGTTAATTTTACGTGTCAGTTTAACTGGATTCAGGACTGCTTAGATGACTGATGAAGCATTGTTTCTGGGTGTGCCTGTGAGGGTGTGAGTCAGTGGACTGAGAGAGGAAGATCTGCCCTCAGGGGTCAGGCACCATCCCATCAGCAGGGGCCCTGGCTGGCACAAACAGAAGAAGGGGGCTTGTTCCTCCCCCCGCCCTAGCCCCGCATTCTCTCTCTTCTGGGATGGCATGCTTTTCTTCCTCCTGACTTTGGACATAAGACTCAGGCTCTTCTGCTTTTGGACTCTGAGACTTGCACCAGTAGCCTTCCGGGGGCAGTCAGGTCTGCAGCCTCAGACGGTGGCCTGCACTGTCTGCTTCCCTGGTTCTGAGGCTTCCAGACTTGGACTGAACCTCATGCTACCGGCTTTGAACTGTGTTACCGGCTTCTCTGGTTCTCCAGCTCACAGACAGCTATTGTGGGACTTCTCCACCTCCATGACGGTGTGAGCAACTCCCCCTAATAAATCACCTTTCCCATATCCCACTGATTCTGTCTCTCTGGAGGATCCTGAGTAATACACCCCGCAAATGACGGGCACAGCCCCCCTCAAGATGGCTGGAACTTCAGACACCAGCCACAAGTTCAGGGGGTCTCCAGGCCACCTACACTTCTGACTGACTAACTAGACATTCAGGGGTTCTCATGACCCGGTCAGGTTAGATAATTCACTGCAACGACTCACAGAACTCAGGAAAGTGCTCTACTTCCAATTACAGACACTTACGAGAAAGGATATAGGTCAGGACCAGCCACATGAAGAGACACATGGGGTGAGGGCTGAGAGAGTCCCAGGAACCTGAGAAAAAGACCAGACAAGTCCTTTATTATACAACATAAAGTATGCCAGATAGAAAATTCTATCAAATGATTAAGGATTGCTAGAAGTGAAGATTTGAGGGTCATTGCCCTAAACTGATCAAACCTAAGCTGGAGATTTTCTTGGTCCCCACAGACAGGGCAACAGGTGAGCTTGGCTCCTTTGTCTCTTCTCTCCCTCTTCCTCACTTTTGCATCTCCCCCACCTCCCTTTCCTGTGGTTCCTTTTCATCCGTTCCTTCAACCTTGCCTGCCTGAATTGCTTAAACTATGACACAAAGCCCCAAACCCCAATGGGGCCACCATTACTTCAGGACAGTCCTCCTTTCCAACTGCCCTCCTCTCAAGGCTGCAAGTCAAATATAACAACCATGAAGTCCCATCACTGTGCCTCACATCAGTTGTCAGAGGTGAAATCACGTGGGGGTTCACAGTATCTCAGATTTTATATTCTTTAAAGCAGTCACCACTCAGAAAGAAAAATCTGGAGCTTTTTATGGTGTCTTTAGAAAGGAGAGGGAAAAATAATGTTCCCTAGGATCTCTGTGATGTTAGCTCTGCCTCACATCACACTCTTCCCATTATCGCTGGGTTCATTCTCATCCTCTTCTGGGAGGTGGGAAAGAGACTGTCATTGTCATTGCCTTACAGGCTTCAGGTTTGCTCCAAAGGCATTGCCGTGAAAGAAAGGCCGATTCCTTTGATGGCACATGAACTGGCACGTGTCCTCCCGCTCTCTTTCTCTCTCACTCTGTAGGAGGTTAGGGTGTTGGCAGGAAAAAATTATGAAAAGGAGGGGAAGGTTCAAACTATATGTGAATAAAAACAATTTCTCTCCACGAAATAAAGATGTGAAATACAAATGATCATTCTTTCCAGGGGTGTTGTGAGATTGGGTGGGGAAGAAGGAGGTTTTTTGTTTTGTTTTGTTTTTCTTAAGGAGCCCTGGGACCTCCCATTTATTTATGCAACAAATGCTTA
This sequence comes from Cacajao melanocephalus, assembly GCA_963573385.1. Taxonomy (NCBI): domain Eukaryota; kingdom Metazoa; phylum Chordata; class Mammalia; order Primates; family Pitheciidae; genus Cacajao; species Cacajao melanocephalus. Next base: position 28,536 of record CAUYLG010003885.1, read on the forward strand.
TTGAACACCTACTGTAATCGTTAATTTTAGGTGTCAAACTTGACATGATTAAGGAACACCTAGAGAACTGGCACAGCGTTGTTTCTAAGTATGTCTATGAGGATGCTTCCAGAGGAGACTGGTATGTGAGTTGGCGGACCGAGGAAGGAAGGTCTGCCACCAGTTCTGTAACCAGGTTTTTTTGGGGGGGCGTTGGTGAGGCATGACTCCCCAGAGAGAAAATTGTGGGTTCTTGGTCTCCACTCTCTTAAGAATAAGAGAAGGACCACTGCAGGTACGCTGTACACTCATAAAAGTAAATATTGGACCCAAGAAGTGTTGCAGAAAGGTGATTTTATTTAGGTAGAGAAAAGATAAGAAAAGGAGAAGAGAAAGACTTCCTCGACGAGTGTGGAAGGGGGTTCCAGAGGGGAAATCTAGGAGGGGAAAGAGAGTTCCCACTTTCCCCTATGTGGGAGGGGACACCAGAGAGCTAGAAATCCAGTGTGGGTGAAGAAGTAGGGGAATTTATCCTGGGAGAAATTCCCACCTCCCCAAGTTCCTCTGGCCAGTGAAAGGAGTTGCTTAGAACTTCTGCTGAAGTGATTGACTCTTAGTTTCTTCCCACGCCCGCAAAATTCAAACATAAACTGTTAAATCTCCCGGAAGAAGAGCGATGGGAGGGGGGCATGGTGCTGGGAAATTCTTGCCCTTAAAACTATGCCCCCTCGTGGACCCGGAAAGAGAACACATTCCCTCATGCCCTCAGTGTACACAGGAGCAATCCAATCAACAGGGACCCAAGTAGAACAAAAAGGCAGAGGAAAGGCAAATTCTTTTCTCTCCCTTCAGAAGAAGCTGGCACACCCTTCTCCTACCCTCGGACATTAGAACTCCAGGCTTTCTGGACTTTAGATGAGGTCAGGACCTGCACCAGTGGCCTCCCCCTGGTTTCTTGGGCTTTTGGCCTTGGATTGAGAGTCACATCCTTGGCTTCCCTGGTTCAGAGGTCTTTAGACTTGGACCAGCTCATGCTACCAGCTTCCCAGGGTCTCTAGCATAGAAGTAGCCTCCTGTCAGCCTCCATAATCACATGAGCCAATTCCCCTAATCAATCTCCTCTTAGGTATTTCTGTCTGTCCGTAGCCTATTTGTTCTGCCTCTCTGGAGAACTCTGATTAATATACCTGCTATGCGCCAGGCATTGCACTAGATGCTTAAAATGCAGCAGGGAATAACATTGAAAAAGTTCCTGTGCTGGTGAAGTTTTACATTCCTTTGAGGAAAGACAAACCAATAAATGTGTAATATAGTAGGTGGTGATCATTGGTATGAAGAAAAGTAGAACTGGTGAAGCAATGAGCAAGTGATGAAAGGGGGTAGATTTTATGTAGGGAGACCAAAGATGGCGTCACTGTAAAGTGATGTTTGAAGTGAATTGAGGGAGTGAGATCACTGAGGAGAGAAAGTTACTAGAGGAGGCAGCAAATGCAAAGGCCCTGAGGTAGGAATCATTAACCTCACAGCATTCTCCTCCCCACTTTTTTTTTTTAACTCTTTGCATCCAGTTTCTTCATCCTCTTCCTCCTCTCTTTTTCCAATCTCTCCCTCACCTTTTCTTCCCTCTCCTTCCCTTATTTTTTCCCTCTTAACCTCAGTTTTTCTAACCACTGTCTTAAAGTAAGCCTGATTTTGTCCAGAAAATGCTGAATTTTAAGAATGACGGGTGAGGGGGTGGGGAGAGGAAATGTATCTCAGTGAGTGACACCAGGCTACTTGCCGCCGCGGCATGACCATGGTGTGCTGTGTGCTTCAAGAAAGCCCTTCACTGGCTCTGGGCCACCCGCAGAGCAAAGTCAGCTCTTCAAACCATGGGTGCCACGTCTTGTCAGTGTCTCTTGCCAGCTCTGAAGAATGTGCACAGTGGACGTGGGATGGAGAGGAAGAGACTATAGAAAGCACATTTTTCTATCTGTCAGCAGCCAAACTGGAAACTCACCAGGATCTGCCACAAAGATTTCCTGCTTCATGAATTAAAATCAGAATGCTTAACTCTGCTCAGCTCTGTTTGTGATAGAGGAGATAGAAGCTGGTTAGCTTATACACAGTTTGAGGAAATGCATTATATTTTATAAAACAAAGTGAAAAATATCTCTTAACAATGTCAGGATTTCCACACTTTCTTCTCTTTAACCTTATCCAAAAAATATATGATGATAAAGTCCCTGGCCCTTTAAAGAATAACTCCAGATCATTTGTGCAAAGATCAGTTCTGCCACAAATATTACAGTGTCTTCAAAGACACTCTTAAGGAGGGACATGCCTGGTGGGGGTAGTTAGTGTCTGCTTTACAACAGAGACTGAAGATGAATTAACAAACACTTTCTCAAATGTGTTGTCTCTTCTCCATGATTGAAATCGCCTTTGCAAAATTATGACTGAGACGGTAAAAGAGATCTAACCTACCCGACTCCATCTAACCTCCAAGCTGTCCTTGTTCATTCCTGGGCATAGGCTGAACTAGTCCTTGTTCATTCCCGGGTATAGGAGGAACTTAATTTATAGTTTAAAACAAACATGATAACAGTCCTTTCCCAAAACAAGACCGCCTTTGTAGGACTAACATTAGCCACAAGATAAGAAATTATAGTTTAGAAGCCACACAGCTGGACACTACAAGATTCTGGTCCTCCCTAAACTGCTCCTGAGATCAGTGCTTGAGATCTTTTGCAGATGCTGCACTTGATGGATCTGCTGGTACCACCCAGATCAATAAAGCGGCTTATCTGATCTTGCGGCCACCACCCAGGAACTGACTCAGTGCAAGAAGACAGCTTCAACTCCCTATGATTTCATCTCTGACCTGACCAATCAGCACTCCCGGCTCACTGGCTTCCCCCTATCCACCAAGTTGTCCTTAAAAACTCTGATCCCTGAATGCTAGGGGAGACTGATTTGAGTAATAATAAAAGTCGGGTCTCCTGCACAGCCGGCTCTATGTGAATTACTTTTTCTCTGTTGCAATTCCCTTGTCTTGATAATTTGCAATTTCTCTATTGCAATTCCCCTGTTTAGGCAGCAGGCAAGGTGAACCCATTGAGTGGTTACATTCTTATATCTGAACTTCCCCTTCTGATGTTATCTCCACTCTATAAGACCCAGACTGAGTCAGGTCATTCTTGCTAGGAATCTCCCCATCACCTCCTCTGGGGAGCATCTCCCAGCACCACCTGGACTTTATGTCTCTTCTGCAGCCTTTGCCACTTTGCAAGGTAACAATCCACTTCCACATCAGCTTCCCCTACTAGTCTGCAGGCCCCTCACAGTCAGCCTGTGGTCTCATTCCTCTCCATATGGTCTTGTCCACTTTGTAGGCACTGAAATGTTAAATGAATGGATGAGCAGGGGCTAATTTCAAAGGAGAACATGTGGTCCTACCTGAGTTTTACTTCTGACATTCTCATGTCACTGCAGTGTCTTTTCTCGAGATAGTTGTTGACGTTGAAGACTCTTCTGGGTGTTTGTGTTTATTCACCTCCTGGCTCCCTCATGATCTTCTCGTCTTTGCATTTGTCTGATTTAAATAAGGAGGTCACTGCTTTGCATCTGTAGAATACTTAATATATCTAAAAACTCCAAAACCCAACTCTGAGTTTACAGTCAGTAGCAAACTGTTAACTCCCAGCTCATGGGGAATCATCTGTTAGAGTTGGAAAGGTGCCCTGGGAAGCGTTACATTATTTGTGTGTCAAAGAATAGGAAGGAGGAAAAGAAGGAAGGAAGGAGATTTAAAAAAGAACAGATATTATTTTAAAAGGAAACACTTGGAAAAAATGACATTATGTGTTCATTCCCTCACTCGTGTATTAACTGCATAGGAAACTTTATTGCATGGGTGCATGAAATGTTACTGGGGCCCCCCTTATTGCAGACACTGTCCTGGGTATGAGGAGCATAGGAGGGCACATGCCATCTGTGGCTGTGGGCCTCTCAGTGTTTATGGTCTGGCACCCCTCAGAGGCTGGGTAATATCCATGGCCCAGGTCACATAGTTGGAATACCTAGCAGCTTTCCCCATGTTACCATGGAGATCCTGGAGAGGGAAAGAGGAGGGAAGTCCTTTCTGGTGTCTTCCAGCAGCTCCCAACATGCTTTCATCTTTGCCTGGGGCTTTTCTCCAGCTGCCAACACCCACACTGGACTTCCAGGAGAGGGAAAGGTGCAGCTGACCTCTGGGAGCCCTGGGCTGAGGGTGACTTATGCCACAGAGGAGGAGGACGCTGGCGCTGCCTCAAGGCTGCCGAGCAGACCTGCCATGAAGAAAATTATGAGGTGAATTAAAGTTTAATTTGATTTTTATTTGGTTTCAGCAACCAGTAAAGACAAAGCAATTTTCCCAGGCCTGTCACTGGTTGGAGGAATGCTTTGAGAACATCTGTTTTATTAACAGCAGCAACAATAAAAGCCTATCCTATATTTGCAGAGGGGCTGCCTTCCAAGGCCCTCCAAGTACTTTCGCTGATCTTATCTGCTCTCCTTTCCACAACAGCCCCAGAGAAATTGTATTTACTTGTAATTAAGCTTAACGGCTGACCTCTCCTGCAGCTCTCCCTACTACTGCCTGCTCAACCATTTGCACCGCCAAAAAGAAGACTATCAAGATGGAGGTGGGGGGAGGCTTCAGGAAGAAGAAAGAGCAAGGTGGTGTCTTTCATTCGCTCTTCATCCATCCTTTGTTCAACACTTACTGGGGACTCAGTACCCAGCCAGCGGAGCACTGTGTCCTGGGTTTTCAGGATTAGGAAGGTGTATAGAGATGCATAGGCACAGGGAAAAAGTGAAAAAACATTTCTAGCTTGCATAGAATTCTGTTTTTCTAAAAGAATAGAAAAATATAGAAACTTCCTGTTTTCCCTAAATATCTTCTTTTCTCTTCTTTTTCCTGTTCATTTGCTAAGATGCTTAAATTATTATTATTTTTTTAAAAGACATAATTATTCTAATTATTTGACAGAAATTGACTGTACTTTAGGTACTACAAGTGATGCTGCTTTAAATTCTACAAACCGAATGGGTAAACAAAATATGGTACATTCACATAATGGAAGATTATTGAGCCAGGAAGAGGAATAACATACTGAATGAATTACTGCATTGTGGGTGAAATTTGAAAACCTTACGCTAAGTGAAAGAAGCTAGTCATAAATGACAACATATTGTATGATTCCACTTATGTGAAATGTCCAAAGTATGCAAATTCATTGAGACAGGGATTAAAAGTGGTTGCCAAGGTTTGGGAGGAGATATGAATGGGGGATAACAGCTAATGGGTTTAGAGTTCCTTTTGGGGGTGATGAAAATATTCTGGAATTACCTAGTGGTGATAGTTGTACAACCTTGGAGTATATTAATCAAAGTTTGCTCAGCTCTTTGTGAAGATGACTTTTTATTACCATATTGAATCTGTTCTCTAACAACACACGTAATCAAAAAGTCATTATATTAATGTGATGTTTATTAAGAATGTGTAATAACATGAGTAAATGCTTCTTATAACATGAACTTTAAAAAGTGGGTTATAATGTTGGGTTGCAGTGTGCGCATAACCACTGAATTGCACAATTTAAATAGGTGAATTTTGTACTGTGTAAAATATATCTCAATAAAGCTTTAGAAAACATTCTACAGGCCTGGTAGCCGAGTATAATCCCAGGGTGGAGGTCACCCAGAAGTTTAATTCCAGACACTTGACAGTCTGTGTAAGGGGTTTGAGATGCTTCACTATTCTTTGAGTTAGGAAACAACAAGGGTTTGGTGATGGGATAAATCCTGAAAATAAGGCATTGGATGAGCAAAGTAAGAGACGGTTGGCATAGGATGGTACTGAGCCTTCATGCACACTGGAGGCACATTTGCACATGGATCAGCAGTACGCATGCAGTGAGTGAGGGTGCACATGTATTGCCAGACAAGTAGCGCATAGGGGGAACTGGGGGTTGGGTAGAAATGAGTATCAGGAATATAGAGAGGGGCTCTTCACTGGGTTGATAGAATAATAATACACCATGGCTGAGCATGGTGGCTCACGCCTGTCATCCCAGCACTTTGGGAGGCTGAGGCGGGTGGATCACCAGAGCTCAGGAGTTTGAGACCAGCCTTGGCCAACATCTACTAAAATACAAAAATTAGCTGGGTGTGCTGGTGGGCGCCTGTAATTCCAGCTACTTGGGAGGCTGAGGCAGGAGAATGGCTTGAACCTGGGAGGCGGAGGTTGCAGTGAGCTGAGATCACACCACTGTACTCCAGCCTGGGCGACAGAGAGAGACTCTGTCGCAAAAATAAAAAAAAAAAAAAAGCACCACAACTAAGGAGTTCAGTTGCTTTTGAAGATTATTAAAATATTGCAAAAAAGATTCTTAGAGCAGAAGCTGCAGAGATAAACCATCAAAAGAATAATGTAAAGCAAAATGTAGTCAAGACTAATGTGTTTCCCAAGCTATAAATCAATAGGGAAGTGCAGTCACTTTTTAAAAACATTAAAATTATTTTTCTATTAAGGAATATTATATAAATTAAAAATATAAATAAATGCATTTATTTCTATTGTTTTTTCCTATTCCTAGACTTTTTATTGTATTTTAAAAGTTATATGCACACTGCAACCCAACATTGCAACCCGCTCTTTTCAGTTCATATTATAAGAAGCATTTATTCATGCCATTACACATTCTTAATACACATCACATTAATTGAGTGACTTTTTGATTATGCATGCTGTTAGAAGGGAGCATTTTCAGAATGACTGGTAGTTAAAAAGTCATTTTTACAAAGAGCTAGGCAAACTTTGATTAATCTGAATGCTTAGAGAATTAATTCTTGTTTATAAAATAAATCTCAGTCTTAAAAACTATGCAACGTTCTAGCCAGGGAGACAGGAAACACAATGAAAAAGCTGAACAGCGCAGAGGTAGAATTATGATCTTTTCCTCAGCAGTCTCTCAGCCATGATTTTTAAAAAATATTCTCAGGATGAGGGCAGATACAGGCTGGAACAAAGAGTCAATTGAATTGTTGAATGAGGTTGTTTGAAACTCATAGCTGAAACAATAGTCTTGAAAGACAAGGTATCAGAGAGTGGAAAGGTTTTTAAATTCCAAAAGCTGGCTTTGAACATCAAAAGCCGAAACTAGAAGGAAGCGGGGCATAAAATTTATCCACAAGCCACAGAGTAGGTAGGAATCTACAACAAACTCGGCTGCCTCCTGAGACCTGTTTATTACTGAGATAAGAAGCCTATTCCAGAATGTAAATCAGCTTTATCACTATGAACACTGTTTAGTTCAGTTGGCACTGTTGTTGGTTTTTTTTCTTTTTTGATAGCAAGACTTTCTTGATGAAGGAAGCAATACGCTGATTTCCATGCTGACGCCAGCCAGACTCAGCTTGTTGCAAACCAGCACTTTGAGTAACCCTGATGTCAGAGATAGTTGTCCATCCCAAAAGGGGAGGGACCTGAGAGGTGGGAAAGGAAAGCAAAAGCTAAGATACTGATATTGTTGAGCTTTCCTGTGAGAATGTTCAGAGTCCTAACCCCCCTACCCCTACCCTTGCTGGCTTCATGCCAGCAGTAGGGTATAGAAAACCTCTGATAAGACTTCTTTTACCAAGGACCCGTCAACATGGGACGCTTTCACACCAAAACCACGAAGAAGGCAGCCTGGGTCATCCTAGAAAAGTACTACATGCGCCTGGGCGATGACTTCCACACGGACAGGCGCCTGTGCGAAGAATGTGCCATCATCCCCAGCAAGAAGCTCCACAACAAGACACAGGCTATGTCATGCGTCTGATGAAGCAGATTCAGAGGGGCCTAATGAGAGGTATCTCCATTAAGCTGCAAGAGGAAGAGAGAGAAAGGAAAGACAATGATGCTCCTGAGGTCTGAGCCCTGGATCAGGAGATCGTTGAAGTAGATCCTGACACTAAGGAAATGCGGAAGCTTTTGGACTTCGGCAGTCTGTCAGACCTGCAGGTCACTCAGCCTGCAGCTGGGATGAAATTCAGAATGCCTCAGGGACCTGTTTGAAACTTTCTGCAATGCTGTCCTATTTTCAATAAACCTGGGACAATGGCGAAAGAAGAGAAAAGAAACCTCTGATGGGTTTGGTGAGGGTGGGGCCTGAGGTAAGAGGGACTCGTGCCTTGCTCCCCAAGGGCAGACAGCGAGGCCGGTTGAGAAGCACACACAATGTGGAGCAATAGTCACTGCAGCTGAATGAGGTACTTCAGGACTACCTCACAGTGTCCTAGCAGCCTTGAGGTCCAGAGATCTGGTGTGGAGGAGGGAGAAGTATTGTGAGAGGGTGGGAGACCCTAGAGGCCTTGGGTTAAGATGAGGAGGGGGCAGAATGGTGTGCCTCATGTTCAGAGACCTCGGCAGTGTTGCAGGCATCTATTACTGGAAAGGGGTCTCCATCTGGGCCCCAAGAGAGGGTTCTTGGATCTTGTAAAGGAATAATTTGAGGCGAATCCATAAAGTGAAAGCAAGTTTATTAAGAAAGTAAAGGAATAAAAGAATGGCTAATGCACAGGCAGAGCAGCCCTGAGGGCTGCTGGTTGGCTATTTCTTGATTCTATGCTAAACATCAGGTAGATTTTCATGAGTTTTTGTGGCAGGGGTGGGCAATTTCTGGAACTAAGGGTTCCACCCCTTTTTAGACCATATAGGGTAACTTCTGGGCATTGCCACAGCATTTGTTAACTGTCAAGGTGCTGGTGGGAGTGTCTTCTAGCATGCTAATGCATTATAATTAGTGTATAATGAGCAGTGAGGACCACCAGAGGTCACTTTCATCATCATCTTGGTTTTGGTTTGGGCCAGCTTCTTCACTACGTCCTTCTATCAGCAACGTCTTTGTGACCTGTACCTTGTGCTGACCTCCTATCTCATCCTGTGGCTAAGAATGCCTAACCTCCTGGGAATGCAGCCCAGTAGGTCTCACCCTTATTTTACCCAGCCCCTATTCAAGATGGAGTCGCTCTGGTTCAAATGCTTCTGATACATCCACCACAAAGGTAGACAGGAAAGAGCCACATGGCTGTGATGGCTTGCAGATGAGAAGACAGCCCTGGGACAAAGGTAACCTCCAGTGCCTCTCTTTGTTATGGGGCATTTAACTGCTCTTGGCCAGGCCCGGTGGCTCATGCCTGTAATCCCAGCACTTTGAGAGGCCAAGGTGGGCAGATCACTTGAGGTCATAAGTTCAAGATCAGCCTGACCAACATGGTGAAACCCCATCTCTACTAAAAATACAAAAAATTAGCCGGGTGTGGTGGCGTGTGCCTGTATTCCCAGCTATTTGGTAGACTGAGGTGGGAGAATCACTTGAACCCAGGAGGCAGAGGTTGCAGTGAGCTGAGATTGTGCCATTGCACTCCAGCCTGGGTGACAGAGCAAGACTTCATCTCAAAACAAAAACAATTTAAAAAAAAAACTTAACCACTCTTTTTACTCCCTTCATTACCCAAAACTTAGATGTACTCTGCCATCCCTGCCCCAAGAGGTGGAACTTGGAATTGACCATGTAGTCTCTCCTCAAAAAATGTGGGAATACAACACTCAAAGTGAATTGAATGGGCAACACTAAATTTTCTACTATTGGTAAAAGTGGGGGCTTGAGAGTTTAGTTATGGGGAAATAAAATATATTTCTGTACTCTTTAGGTTGTGATCCTATCAGTTAGGATAGGCTAGATTATGCTGCAGTATCAGATAGTCCCCAACTCTCAGGCACGTAATGTACCTATCATGGGGCAGCAGAAGATTGGGTCGAAATCATCCTCACTTCAAGACCTGTGCTGATGGAGCTGAAACTTGCCTTTTTGCAAAAGGAAAGAGAGCTCTGGAGAGTCTCCTGTTAATGATTAAATGCCCCAGTTCAGAGGTGACACACATCACTTCTCTTATTTTCACTCACAACTTATTGGCCTGTATCAGCCACAGTGTCCCACTCAGGAGGGGGCTGGAAAATATTGTCCTCTATATTCAGAAGGTGGCAATCTGAAAATATTTGGTGCACAGCACAAATGACTACCCTAGTACCTGTAAAAGTCTTACCCATTTCGTGATTTAGGGCTTCAAACAAAACAAACAAAAAAAACCACGATATATAAAGTGTTGTGGTTTGGATGTGGTTTGTCTCTGACAAAACTCACGCTGAAATCTAATTGCCAATATAGCAGTGTTGGGAGGTGGTGCATTTAAGAGGTGATTAGGTCCTTAAGATAGGTTGATGTCTTTCTCCCAAAACTGAGTTAGTTCAACTGGGAACGGATTAGTTTCCACCAGGGAAGGTCGTTACAAAGCAGGGTTGACTCTCATGTTTTGCCCTCTTTGAACACATCCACTTGCCTTTCTGCTTCTCTGCCATGTTGTGACATAGCACTTGGCCTCACCAAAAGCAGAGCAGATGCTCCTGCCACCAGAAATGTGAGCCAAATAAACCTATTTTCTTTGTAAATTATGCATTCCCAGGTATTCTGTTATGGCAACACATGACAGAACTTAGGCACAGAGAATAGCTCTGTAGAGCACAGAAACTGGGGTTGAGTTTTGACTCTGCCCCTTGTAAATGGAGGTATGCTCTTAGCTAGCTTACTTAACCTCTTTGACATTTAGAGTTTTCCCAGGGTTGGTGTAAAAAGTATATGAAATAACTTTTTGGCACATGGAATGACACAATAAATGGCTTTTTTTTTTTTTTTTGGTTATAATTTGTCTCTTTTCCTGACAGTTTATAATCCTAATTAAGTTAGAGTGCTGGTTAGTGGGATTCCAGCTAATCAAAGTTTTTTTTTTTAAGTTTATCTTGGCCAGGTATAGTGGCTCCCACCTGTAATCACAGCACTTTAGGAGGCTGAGGCGGGCAGATCACTTAAGGTCAGGAGTTCAACACCAGCCTGGCCAACATGGTGAAATCCCATGTCTCTACTAAAAATATAAAAATTAGCTGGGTATGGTGGTGCATGCCTATAATCCCAGCTACTCAGGATGCTGAGACAGGAGAATCACTTGAACCCAGGAGGCAGAGGTTGCAGTGAGCCAAGACCGCACCACTGCACTCCGACCTGGGTGACAGAGCAAGACTCTGTCTCAAAACAAAACAAAACAAACAAAAAGTTTATCTTAAAATATATAGAGTCAGACACTTATATTCAGCCAACCACATATATTTACAGCAGTGACCCTGTGGGGTCATTTTGAATGATGGATATCTTATCTCCCATCCTAGAATGTCCCTGTGCCATCAGAAACAGTGGTCAGTGACTGAGGAGTGGTCTACATTTGGTTTTGTGTGCTATGTGGTTGGTAGTAAAGGAAAATGATTGCTCCTTCTGCCCTATCCCAACCCACAACTAACAAATGTGAAATTAAGGGGAAAGAAAACAACAGAGAGGGCTGTGAGGGAAGCACAGCAAGGCCCATGCCACCTCCACAGTGTTAACACTACAGCAGCATCAGCGTGATTCTCAGCTGATACTGTCAGGATTTCCGTGAATAAATGGACCCGCCACCTCTTCAGAAGCAGCCCAGATAGTCCATGTCCCGTATTTTGGTTTAGGATATGGAAAGGTGCCCACCAGAACCTGGAAACAGCAGGACTGCCCATTTCCACTTCCTGCGTGTGTACTCTGGGGTTTTCCCATGGACTAAGAGGCAGAGGGGAGTAGAGGGCTTGCTTTCTCCCCAGCTGTCTTTCAACATAGCTCTTTCCTCTTCTTCGACTACTTCCCTCTCCCACTCCGACTCCAGGCCTCCACCAGGGAGGTGGAGGAAACCAGGGGCCCCCGACTCAGAGAAGGGTTCAGATACTTCCTTCTTGTGCCCTTCCCTCCTCAAAGAAGAGGTTCAGATTTTGGCAGCAATGAAACACTCTGGAAGTGCACTTCTGGAAGGCACATTTCTCTCATTCAGAGTCTGAGAGTGTGTGTGTGTGTGTGTGAGTGTGTGTGTGTGTGTGTGTGTGTACAAACCCTGTGTTCTTTTTAATCACTGGGGACCAAGTACTATAGCTGTACACAGGATACGAGACACTATCTAAAAGTAACCATCAAGGTGAATAGGCTTGGCCTGAGGCAAAGTGATGTTTTGTGTAGAGAGGGTTACTGCTGTTTCAGGATATCCCTTGCCAACCCCGATTATGTTGTAAATTGAACTCCGACAGAGAAGGAGGACACTTTGTGAGGTTAGTTGTGTCATCAGGTCGCCCATCCTCCAAACCACCCCAGGAATAAAATAAAGCAAAGGCAGAGAAGATTTTTTTTTTCTATAAACCAATCCCCAGTACACATTCTGCAGAGGGAATAAAAAGTGTCCTTCAAGGAAGGACAGCCTCAGAAATCGCATTCTCTTTTAAAATTAATTTTAAAATCCACTGGCAAGGGTGGGGAGAAAATCCTTTAGCATACCTTACAAAGCACAGGGTAAGGTCAACCATAAATAGCAGAGTCCCTCTCCTAACTTAGTTTGAAGGAAGGGTGAGACTGAGAGGGCGAGGCGTAGAAAGACATATGGAATAAAAGAAAAATTTCACAGAAAAAGGACAGCAGAACGCTGAAATAAATTAGACGTACTTGTAGAATGGGAGTTTAGACCTCCCATAGGACACAGGTGTCCTCAGTGAATCCTGTCTGGAAATTATGTTGGAAAGGTGAGATTCCAGCCTGCACAGAGGTTCTCTGCCTCCTAAAGCAGCAGAGCAGAACCAGGGAAAATTCCTTATGTTTACAAGGTAAAGCCTGGAGTGAGCAACTGTTAATCAGGAAACCAGCACCAGGGTTGACCAGTAGCCTTGCAAATTGCCTGGGCCAGGGTGAAATTGCGTGTATGTGCATATGTGTGTGTACGTGTGATTGTTCACAGATACTTGACAAGGTAGGGAGGAATTGAAAAGTCCTTGATACCAGAAATGGAACCTAGGGTGGGCTGAGATAAGGCTAATTGGCCCCCAATCCCCCTGAGGCCCTATTATGAAGGTATGGGAAAAGGGAGAAGTGTATTTTTCTGACCTGCCCACTCAGGGTAATGAAATGATGTCTCATGTCATTTAGTTGGGTCCTGTTGGATCTGGTGTCCCTCTCTACACTATCAAAGGCTTCTGTTCACCTGTGACTTTATGGAGACAGCAAAATGATTCTTTGAGAGTAACTGTATCCACACCATTGAGACCTGTGACCTGATGGCAATTTGTATAATGTAACTATAAGCATTGAATTAAATAAATAAGTGTATTGTTTTATTACAATGATGGCTTGAAATAGCATCATTTTGTTCTGACTACAAAATTATGTTCTTCAGCATGGCTTAATGGTAATCCTTACTTTCATCTCCATCAGAGTGAGCAGGACAGGTCAGGGGTAGATAAGAGCCCATCACTAATCTGGTGCATATGGCCTCTATCTTTTTTGGTTAGGTGTTTCTGCATTACTTCTTGATTCTCTGTGGCACCCTGAGCTTGTTTATGTTCCAGTTCTGCATAGCAATGATCACTCCCTCATCTAGAACCTTAGTTGACTGTGGACTTATGTGAGAACTCTTGGGAAACACGAAGCAGCACCGCAGGGACCTGTGTCCCCTGTGATGCAAAGGAGAAGAGAGAGATGCTCCTCACATGCCTTTTTGTGCAGAACGTGCCAAGTTAGGGGTAACGGCAAGTGAGACCCTGCATTGGCACTTGGAGATCCAGGGCACCTAGAGGGCCTGGAGTTGTGTCCAAAGCTCTGGCTCCAGTTGGAGAAGCAGTGGGAAGAGGCCCAGCGCAGAAGGCTGCCCTCAGCATGGACAGACACACCTTCAGTTCCAGCCCTTCCTTGCTTCACAAGCAAGCAATAGACAGAATTGAAGGAAGTTGTTGCGGTATGAATATATGTGTACTTCCAGAATTCCTATGTTGGAACCTAATACCCAATGTGATATTGGCTTGGCTGGGCATGGTGACACATGCCTGTAATCCCAGCACTTTGGGAGGCTGAGGCAGATGGATCACAAGGTCAGGAGTTCAAGATCAGTCTGGCCAAGATGGTGAAACCCCATCTATTATTCTACTAAAAATACAAAAATTACTCTACTAAAAATACAAAAATTGGCCGAGTTTTGTGGCGGGTGCCTGTAATCCCAGCTACTCAGGAGGCTGAGGCAGAGAATTCCTTGGACCCGGGAGACTGAGGCTGCAGTGAGCTGAGATCGTGCCATTGCACTCCAGCCTGGGCGACCGAGCGAGACTCCATCTCGGAAAAAAAAAAAAAAAAAAAAGAAGTGGGGCCTTTTTGAGAGTGGTTAGGTTCTGAGGGTTCTGCTCTCATAAAAGTAATTGAAGGGAGGGCCCTAGTGCCTCTTTTCCTTCCATCTCTTATGCTATGTGAAGACACAGCAACAAGATTCCAGGACTGCAAAATCTTAGAAGCGGAACGCACTTCCCACCAGACACTGAATCTGCTGGCACATTGATCTTGGACTTCCCAGCCTCTAGAACTGTGAGAAATAGATTTCTGTTCTTTATAAATTACCAAGTCTCAGGTATTTTGTTATAGCAGCACAAACAGACTAAGACAGGAGTGAAACATGGAGGACAATGGCAGGAAGAGCTGAGAGGACTTCCTCATCAGCACACAAGAACTTGGCACCTCCCCTAAATAAATGGTGGGGTGGGGGTGGCTGTGGGGAATGAGGGGTAAAGCATGGAAAGATGGAAGGCCTACAATAGCTGGTTCAAGCTGGAGCCAGAGAAATACTGCTTATGTCTGTTTATGTGACCTGCCTTAGAGCTCCAGGTTGAGGGGGCTTTGGATACACAGGCTCTCAGGGCTTTTATATAAAGTATGTAACAAAAATATTCAATTCTCCCTGTTTGCAATTATTTAAGGCCCACCATTTAAATGTAGAGTCTTCCTCCACTATATTTTATAGATTGTATAAAGATAAAGTAAAGGTGTGGAACCAACGGGGATGAATTCAGAACAGAGCTGGGTCTGGCCATTACTCACAGATGCTGTGAAAAATTAATCTTACTGGGTCCTAGGGGTGATCAGACTCAGTGGCGCTGATCCACACTTACGAAGCTCATAAAATACAGATGTAAAAACAAAGATGCTCATTTATTAATGCACGTTGAGATTTATATCCACCAAGGTGACCAGGTACTCATGACCCTTGGACTACAATTTCTCTCTCTGATGGAAAATGACTGAGGAAGCTCATTTATAATCAGAAGCATTCCAGGTGAGAGTAAAATCAGAACAAGAGTTGGTTATGGGATTCACCTGTTATTGGCAGCTGGCTGAGCTAGCCCGAGGCATCTGTCTCCACACTGGGAACTTGCATGCAGGTCAGAATGGAGAACCGACATCATCTCTAATGGGCTGTGCTAAGTTGGACACTCCCCATGCTTGCTTCTGTTGCTCTTTTATTTCCAACTCCCTGTCTGCCTACCACATCACTTCTTGAGGAAGACAAACTAATGCTCCAAAAGAATCACTAAAATATAATGTAGCAACTCATCAGTTTGCTGAATAACCAATTTACCAAATTACTGATTCACCAAAACCTTGATTATATTAACTGCTTATAAAGCTTATAACAGATTGCTTGTATGAAACTGCTTTAATAGTCTTTGAAGATTTATTCTTCGCTTCTGGTTGGTGTGGCTCATGGGAGCTGCTTCACCTCAGCTCTCTCCCTAAGAATTTATCAGGGCAAATTATTTGAATGTTCATTTCATGTTTTTCATTTTTTAGAGCCTTGCACTTCTTTAATGTATAGCATTTTTTATGTGAATGGGTGAGCTTGCCCTACAATGTAGACTATGACCTTCTCTGGTTCTGAGGCCGTATGCCTAACTTGGATTTTAGCCACATTCCTAAATTTGTGTATAGACCCCATTTCATGGACAGAATTTTTCCTAGTTTCCAAGTATTTTGCAGATACATAAAAATTGACATGCAGACAAAAACTTTGTTCAAGAGACTGACAAAGTCAGCAAAAACAGGGAAGGGCAAATTGATATAAAACTGTTCAAAGGACAAACTCTTCTTTCATGTATATTGTATCAAATGAAAGAGTCTGAAATTTGAAACATGCACAAAATATTTGATTGAGCTTATTCACAAAGCCATGATTAAGAGTAATAGGGAAGGCAGGTGGTTACATGTATTGGCAAGGAGAAGTCTATCTTATTTTTTCATAAATTCCTTGAACTTGGAGATGTGCAAAATGCACAAAATTTGAAATACCCAGGATCTTCTCATTATTTAATGATGTACACCAAAAGTGCCAAATACACTAGGATTTGACCAGCCACAGTGACTCAATGGTAGCAAAATGGCTTATGGTGAAATTGCTGCAGTTCTAGACATGGTTTAAAGTACTAGATGTGGCAGTTTTGGGTGAATTAATCTTTCAGCAACTTAATGTTTGACACGTTGGCTTTTGGTGAATTGGTCATTTAGTGACTTGACTTGAGAATTGATCTTTGACAAATTGGCTCTCATCAAATTTAATTTTAGCTCTTCTTTGGATTTATTACCCTTGTTAAGTTAATATTAAATCTTCTCTAGGCTTGGGTATTCCTAGTTCTTTAAGATGATTTAGCAAACTCTGAATGAATCCTACTACGCCGATTTTCCCGAGGTCAAGCATTTTTAACTTCTTGAGAAACGTCACTAACATTTGCCTATATCGTTTATCAGTATTTTGCCCTCAGTTTCCTTGAAGCTACTCAGCAGTTCATGCCATAGAGTTAAGGTACGCGATTTTCCTGCTAGTCATTTCCTGGGGTCACCTCAGACATTGATTTTCAAAGGGGGCTGTACTTCTGGGGGGGTGGGTATTTTGGACATTTATGGGAGGCTTTTTGTCACAATGACTGAAGGGTCAACTAGCATCTTAGGAAGTGGGGACCAAGGATGCCAGACTTCCTGAAATCCAACTGTTCTGTGCCCCATTTGCCTTTGGAAAATCACAATAGACATTTGTGTTGATAAAAATCTTACAGATAATTACCTGTGCCTGGAATGTAACTCTGTTTTACATATAAACATAATGTGTTTTTTGCAGGGTTTAATATATACTGACATTTTTTAGGATCATAACTATTGTGGGAATCAAGGCAAGATGATATTTTGTTTTGTTTAGAACTTTAAGCTGGGTGCAGTTGCTCATGCCCATGATCCCAGAGTTTTGGGTGGCCAAGGTAGGAGGACCAAGGTAGCTTGGTCTCAAACTCCTGGGCTCAAGCAGAAGTAGACCCCATCTCTACAAAAAATTAAAAAATTAGCCAGGTGTGGTAGCACAAACCTGTGGTCCCAGCTACACAAGAGGCAGAGGCAGAAAAATCACTTGAGCCCGAGGTTGAGGCTGCAGTGAGCCATTTTTGTGCCACTGCACTCCAGCTTGGGTGACAGAATAAGACCCTGTCTTATAAAACCAAAAAGAATTTTACCAAGAGTTATTCACAATTTTGGAAATGCATGTTTCTGACAGCAACCCTTCTCATAATATTGAAACACCACCAATTTAACTGCAGCTATATCCCTTGTGTTCACAATGATTTTAAGTAAAGGTGCAGGCACCTGGGCCTTTGCTATGTCTTCTAGGGCAGGTGTATACTAGCATTCACATATTTAAATATATTTTATCATCCACTACTCTCCTTTTTTCTTTATATTGTAGGTAGGACATTATATTTATTTAAAAAAATATATGTGTAAGTATGTTTTATATCTAAAAACTTAATTTCTAGATAGTAAAATGAATATTATGAAACATTTCTTATAAAAAGTATGTGTGAAAGGGTTGAGAAGCATGGTCTTACACTTGCTTTCTCTCTGCACTGCTCCATTTTCAACTCTACTTCTTTCTGTTTCTCTAATTGCTCTGAGGTGCGGAAGGAGCTTTGTAGTCAGCCTAGGCTTTGGGGCAGGAAAGAACAACCTCTGAGATGAATTGACCTTCCAGAGTGCTCAGAGGCCCCAAAGTCATTGACTTCCTGTGTTGTCACATAAAACATCTTCCCCTCGGCACCCACCCACTGACATGACACCTCCCCATCACAGCCTGGCAGCCGGAGGGAGGTTTCCCTGTGAAAACACTTCACTCCCACTGGTGAAGCAGCAAAAGGATGGTGTGCTTTAAGAGAACACCAAAACCCTGGCCAAGCCCAGTGTGTCTCTACTTTGGGGTTTTTGGCTAAAAAGCACAGTATCTCTCAAAAATGCCTGTAGAAGCATGTCACTAGGAAGGAGTAACCTGCTAAAGCTTCAGCATTTATGACCTGAGATGATTAGGCTAGCCAGGCTGTGGGCAAGAGAGGGCAGGCCTCTGCAGAAACAGGGCTCTGGGGTGGGAAGGGAGAGGGGTGGGTCTGCGGACTAGTCAAGAAGTCCTGCTGGGGTGGGCTCCGCCGAGGTCACCTGAGGCGGGAGCATGGCGGGGTGTGGGAGGGAAACAGACTTCACCAAGAGGTTGCCAAAGGCTACTTCCTAGGCATGCCGCTGCCAGGGAGGGAGACAGACGATTTCTCACAGGAATACGCCTGGGAAGCTGATGTTACCACCACATTAAGGTGGGGTTTGCACAAAGACAGCAGGTGGGGAAAAGCAAATAGTTACCTCTGTTGCTGGAGTCAGAGAAGATTTTTATTCTTTTCTTTTTCTTTTCTACATTTCACAGAAAACAAGGAGTAAATAATACGTATCCTGGCTGAAGTCTGGCTCCAGAGTCACACTGCTTGGGTGTGAATCCCAGAGCTACCATTTAGGAGCTGCGATCTTGGACAAAATACCAAACCTGTGTGAGTTGTTTCCTCCGCTGCAAAATGGGGATATTAATAGAACTGATGTCATAGAGGAGGCTGCAGCACTGAATGAGCCAACACGTGTAGAGCACTGTGGTCTTCCATAGCTAAAAAGACTACGGTGACCGCAACTTTGAAGGAATGAGTTTCTCTGGGAATGCTCCGGCTGAGCCACGCCTCAAGTGGAAGCTTCGAGGTGGTCACTGTGTATCACTTTAGGCCCGACTCTCCTGCTCTAGGGAGCCACAGGCATTTGGTGCAACGGACACCTGGTCAAGTCCTCTACTGCCCTGAATAAACAAATAAATGGTACCAGCCCAGCACTAGAAGCCCAGGAAGTGGGTGACAGAAGCAAAGCAGGATAGAGAGGGCAGCTGGCCTAGAGAGGGGTCACTGAGGAGAGAAATGGCCACTTTGGTACCAGAGCAAGCCTTGGGCAAACTTGTGGCTCACAGAAGTTGGTCATTAGAGTCCTCTCAATTCCCCTTTCAGACCTACCTTCCTCCTTGCTTCTTTTAAAGTGATGATTTTATGGGCCAGAGTAACAGAATATTTTTATATAGGATTTTTTCCTTACCTTCCAACAACTATCAACACAAATTGTAACTATAAGTTGGTTGCATTTTTTTTTATTTTACTTTTTTTTTTTTGAGACAGAGTTTCATGCTTTTGCCCAGGCTGGAGTGCAGTGGCACGATCTCGACTCACTGCAACCTCTGCCCCCTGGTTTCAAGAGATTCTCCTGCCTCAGCCTCTCAAGTAGCTGGGATTACAGGCACCCACCACCGCCCCTGGCTAATTTTTGTATTTTTAGTAGAGACAGCGTTTCACCATGTTGGCCAGGCTGGTCTTGAACTCCTGATCTCAGGTGATCCACCTGCCTCAGTCTCCCAATGTGCTGTGATTAAAGGTGTGAGCCACTGTGCCCGTCCAGCTGCATTTTTTTTTTTGAGACAGAGTCTTGCTCTGTCTCCAGGCTGGAGCGCAGTGGCATGATCTTGGCTCACTGAAATCTCTACCTCCCAGGTTCAAGCAATTATCCTGCCTCATCCTCCTGAGTAGCTGGGACTACAAGCATGTACCACCACGCCCGGCTAATTTTTGTATTTTTAGTAGAGATGGGGCTTCACCATGTTGGCCAGGATGGTGTTGATCTCTTGACCTCATGATCCGCCCACTCTGGCCCCCCAAAGTGCTAGGATTACAGTTGTGAGCCACCCCGCCCGGCCTGCATTTATTTTTAAATACCATTCTACTCAACCTTTTCACCTGAAAATTTCAGACTATTTTACTTTGGTGATTATAATATTTTTGTCCTCTGTTAAATCAGACTAATATTTACTGAGCACGGGTTATGTACTAGATGACAGTAAAGTTCTAGAACCAAACCAGTAGGGGCTCTTAGAGTTTACTTCAGGTACACAAAATGTGGAGTTCAGACGGCAAGCAGGGAAATTTGCTTCCTATTGGGCAAGTCAGTGGAGGCTGTGCTACCAAGTCCTGAGACGAGGGAACATGTGTGAATTCTAGGCTTACAGGGATGTGTGAGCATGGGAGTGATGGAATGTGGGGTGGGATGGGTGGATAATAGTTGAGATTTGCATGGAAAATAGTGAAATACCTCCTGCCTTCATCATTCAGAACTCTCCTGCCTTTGCAATTACTTCTGTTTCATCTTCAGACTTCTCACAGAACTTTCTCTCTACCACTTTCTCTTAACTGAAAGCTGATCATAACCGAGGACGTGTTTCCTTTATTGCTCTCCTAAGCAGAAGTTTCTTAGCTCAGACTCCACGCACCACAAGAACCAGAAATTTAATTTCATAGTTTACTGGGTACAGATGTCTCCAGAGGCTTGTTTCCTGCTAACCAAACTTGCAGGAGATTGGTGTATAAATCTGTATCACAATTTTTCCTCTGCCATGACCAGTGACTTCTAGGGCATCCTGCCTGGCATATGGGATGTTAGTAATTGTGTTCCTCAGTAATGGTGGCTTACAGAAGATGGAAGTTATTGAAGTTTATGTTTCTCTCACATAAATGAAATTTAGATATGGGCGATTAAAGACTGATATGGTGGCTCTGTGAAATCATCAATGCTCCCACCTCCTTCAAGAAGCCATTCTTACTGTTTAGTTTCAAGTTCACAAGTTAGACATTGCTTCTCTAGCCATTGACTCCATCATTCTGGCAGGAAAAAAGAGGAAGGGAGAGGACAAAAAGACCCTCAGCTGATTCAACACTCCTTTTTCAAGGGGTTTTCCCCCAAAAGCCCTATGTATTAGAAGCTAGAGTTCAGTCATAGAGTTACCCAATCTCTTTAAGAGAAGCTGAGAAATTCGGTTTTTCAGCCAGACATATCATCACTCCCTATCCTCCCAAAATCAGAACTATGCTACTAAAGAAGCAGGAGAGAGAATGAACATTGGGTAGACAGCTACCAATCTCAGCCGTTATTATGGAAAATGTTGAACAATTTCACAGCAAATATAGAATCAGAGATGAGCCACTTAGATACTCTTGAATGATGTTTCACTGGGCTATGGAAAAGACAGATGAACATCCCTGCCCCATTCACGAATATTCATTCCTGGAATGCTGTATTAACGTTCCTTTTGTGGGATTGAATAAGCACTGATAAAATGTTAATAACATTCTTCCCCTTTTATACATTCCATGCAGATCACTCTACTGTAGCACTGGTCAGCTTGCACTGGTGTTACTGAGCAAAGGTTTCCAGTGAAATACCCATATCCATTATGAATAGAATGCTGAATTACTAATCAAGGCCCCTGAAGTTTTCTCTCTAGCTGACAGTTTCACCCTAGGAAAGGGAGAAAAAAAGCAATGGCTTATGACTTTTAAAGAAAATTTCTTCTTTCCACATGCTCTTTAACCCAAAGATCAGAGAACAGGGAAAATAAGGGAGATTGAGAGGATTTGAAAGTGGCCCTGGGAAGGTCCAGGGAAGAGAAGGCTCCAGAGAGCTCCCGCCTCCTGGGATAAGCTAACTGAAGGAACACTCCGTATGGTCCTTTGAGATGAAAGTTAAGAAGCTGTTTTAAGCTTTTGTTCCTTCAATTGAGGTAGCTTTGATATAATTTATAGCAAGAAGTCCAGTCTGTCGGCCCTAGCAGTTTGACTCTGCACGCAAGTTGGGGATCCTGCCCTTCCTGCTCGCCCTACTGGGGAGTGCTTTACCTGCCTTTTCAGTAATAGGAACTCTGCCTTGACACTTGGTTTTTACTTAGAATTAGAGCAAATGTTCTTTGGCTGATATCTAGATTGCCAAGTTGCCTTCAACCTCAGAAAGTTTCAGCTAATGCTTTCTGGGCCAACTTCTTAGGTACTGAATAACAATGAATTGAGAACTTTACACACCCACATAAGATTATTACAAAGAATATCCTACTCATAGGCCACGATTCCACAGCAACTTGCTAAAGCAGAGTGAATAAAGGCATCTTGCTAGGAGTTTTGGGGGTACCTGAATCAACCCATTGCAATCAAGAGAAACATTATGTAGTAATTTTTTTATCTTAAAAACACGTACAGATTTTACATTTAACTCCTTGGTATTGCTGTGTTTACATTCACATTTTAAACTCAACTATATTCTGGAAATATTGATATTCCAGAAAGTTGAAAAGTCTGACTTTCCAAATTTTTTGAGTACTTCAGGGCACGCATGATCCAATTCGAGCTTTCTTTGGTTGCCTTCTAGTATTGAGTAATGGTCACTTTGATTGAATTTGGACACTTCCCAAGATAACTTGTGGCAACACAATTTTGGTGGTGGTAAATGCTTTCATAGTGTTTTACGTATTTATTAAATTATATTTTATAGCTATAATTTACATTTACTTAGAAAATAGATGTCCTATTTGTAGGCTATCTTGTTAGTTTTCATACCCTACATACTCTATTCCTCATAGTGATTGGCAAACTTTTTCTATGAAGAGCCAAACAGTGAACATTTTTGGCTTTGCAGGCTATATAGTCTGTGTCAGAACTACTCACTCCTGGCATTGTAGTATGAAAGCAGCTATCAACAATGAATAAATGAGCTGAGTGTGAGTAGATTTTAACATAATTTTATTTATAATAACAGGCAGTGGGGAAAGAATTCTGGGAAGGTGGCAGATTAAGAAGCACCAGGAATCTGTCTCCCCACCTACATAACTGTATGCCAGTATCTGCCTTATTTTGGAACTCTGGAGTCTATTAAAGGATTGCAACTTCCAGGGGAAGAATAGGATGGTAAATTGCAGTGACTTTTGGTCAATTTCAGCTTTTAAGCATGGTAGAAACTACTATCCCCCATCCCCACCCCTCTGGGAGGCAGCTGGAGCAGCTGGCTTGCAGCTTGTGAGAGCCAGAGTGAGCAAAAAAATCCCTGTCCTCTAACATCAGGGATCTGTACTCTGATCAGGGATTACTGATTCTGATCACGGCCATTGCTGTTGCACCTCTCACCACTGTTGCATGCCCCTCCACCTCTGATTGGAGTGATTTTCGGGAGACTTAAAGGGCCAGTTTCCTTTTCCACATTCATGTTTTTCATTTTGTCTTTTTTGGAGCTAGACTAGGACATTCAAAAGTAACTGCAGGTATGGTAGAATTAGAAAGTGACTGCATATACTCAGGGAAAGGTATAAGCTCAGAAAAGACCTGAGAAAACCTTAAGTTTATAACTCAGACTGATCCTTGGCACAGAGAAATTCTAAAAAAAAAATTTTTAACCCAACACAATAAGTAAGATAACAAAACCCAGTAAATCCTGGAGAAGGGAGAGAATCTGATTTTCAGGGTTACCACAGTATTAGATTCTAATGTTCAGTTTTCGACAGAAAATCATAAGGCATGCAATGAAAAAAAAAAAAAAAAACTATGGCCCATTCAAAGGAAACAAAATAAACAGAAATTCCATGAAAAAAAATCTAATGGCAGACTTGCTAGGCAAAAATTTTAAAATAACCATTTTATTTTATTTTATTTTGAGACACAGTTTTACTCTTTTTGCCCAGGCTGGAGTACAATGGCGCAATGTCTGCTCACTGCAACCTCTGCCTCCGGGGTTCAAGTGATTCTTCTGTCACAGTCTCCCAAGTACCTGGGATTACAGGCGCAGACCACCAGGATCAGCTAACTTTTTTATTTATATTAGAGACAGCGTTTCACCATGTTGGCCAGGCTGGTCTTGAATGCCTCAGCTCAGGTGATCCACCCACCTCGGCCTTTTAAAGTGCTGGGATTACAGACATGAGCCAACACGCCTGACCCTAAAACAACTGTTTTAAAGACACTAAAATTACTAATGGAAGGTATGGGGAAAGTCAAGAAAACAATGTATGAACAAAATGGAACTGTCAATAAAGATATTGAAAACTCTAAAAGAAACAAGATATTCAGGAGCTGGAAAGTATAACTGAAATAAAAAAAGTCAGTAGAGGCCAGGTGCAGTGGCTTATGCCTGTAATCCCAGCACTTTGGGAGGCCGAGGCAGGAGGATCATGAGGTCAGGAGATCAAGACCATCTGGGCCAACATGGTGAAACCCCATCTCTACTAAAAATACAAAAAAATTAGCTGGGCATGGCTGCGTACACCTTTAGTCCCAGCCACTTGGGAGGCTGAGGCAGGAGAATTGCTTGAACCCAGAAGGTGGAGATTGCAGTGAGCCAAGATCGCACCACTGCACTACAGCCTGGGCAACAGTGCGAGACTCTATCTCAAAAAAAGAAAAAAGTCACTAGAGGGATTTAGGGGCAGATCTGAGCAGTTAGAAGAAAGAAACAACAAACACGAAGACAGGACAATGACAATGATAAAGTCTGAGGAACAGAAAAAAAATGGTTAAGCAAAGAGAGCCTAAGGAACCTGTGAGATACAAATAAGTGAAACAACATATGGAGTCCTAGAAGGAGAAGAGGAGAAAATATTTGAATAAATAGTGGCTGAAAACTTCTCAAACTGGATGAAAAACATGAAAATAAACATTCAAGAAGCTTAACAAACTCTAAGTAAGATTAACTCAAAGAAATCCACTCTAAGGTACATTATATTCAAATCTTAGAAAGATAAAGACAGAGCTAATCTTGAAAGCTACAAGAGATAAATGACTCATCACACACAAGAGATCCTCAATAAGATTATCAGTGTATTCCTCATCAGAAACTTTGGAGGCTAAAAGGCAGTGGGCCAATATGTTCAATGTGCTGAAAGAAAAATGCTGTCAACCAAAAATCCTACATCCATCAAAACTATTCTTAAAAAGTGAGGTAGAAATTAAGCCATTCCCAGTTAAAAGCAGAGGGAATTTCAGACCATTAGACTTGCTCTGCAAGAAATGCCAAAGGGAATCCTTCAGATTAAAGTGAAGAGACACTAGACAGTGACTTGAAGCCATCTGAAGAAATAAAGATCTTGTTAAAGGTAAATACATAGGGAATTATAAAAGTTGATATTATTATAACAATAGTTTGTAACTCTATTGTTTGTTTTCTACATGATTTGAGAGATGAATGCACTTTTAAAAATTATTAGTCTAAAAACTAGTATTATTATAGTTTGGTTTATAACTTCACATTTTTTTCTATAAATACATTTATTAGTTTATGGTTTTGGGCACAAAATGTATAAAGATGTAATTTTGTGACATCACCAACCAAAAGGGGTGGAATGGAGCTGTGAAGAAACAGAATTTTTACATGTTATTGAAGTTAAGCTGGTATAAATTTAGATTAGAGTGTTATAACTTTAGGATGTTAATGTAATCACCATTGTAACCATAAAAAAAATCTATAAATACATACAAAAGGAAATTTAAACAGGAATTTAAACACTTCACTACATAAAATCAACCAAATACAAAAAGAAGATAGCAATGTTGGAAATGAGAAACAAAAAAAGCTATAAGGCATGTAGAAAACAAATAGAAAGAAGTAAGGCCCTTATTACCAGTAATTAATTTAAATCTAAATGATTAAACTCTCCAATCAAAAGACAAAGATTGGAAGAATGGAATAAAAAAACCCCATAGGATCCAAATGTAGTTACAGTCATGTGTTGCTGAATGACAAATATGTTCTGAGAAATGTGTCATTAGGTGATTTCATCATTGTGTGAACATCATAGAGTGGACTTACACAAACCTACACGGAATAGTCTACTGTATACCTGGGCTACATGATATATAGACTGTTGCTCCTAGGTTACAATCTTGTATGGCATATTACTGTACCGAATACTCTAGGTGATTATAACACAACGGTAAGTACTTCTGTACCTAAACATATCTAGAGAAGGTACAGTAAAAATATGTTGTTATAATCTTATGAGACCACTATCCTGTATGTGGTCTATCATTGACTAAAACATCATTATGCTGCTTATGACTATATATCCTGTCTACAAGTGATTTACTTTAGATCCAAAGACACAATACATTAAAAGTGAAAAAGTGGGAAAAGATATTCCATGCAAATAGTAACCAACAGAGAGCAGAGGTGACTATATCAGACAAGATAGACTTTAAATCAAAAAAGTTTACAAGGTTTACAAGAGACAAAAAGGGCACTGTATATTAATAAGAGGTTTAATACAGCAAGAAGATACACCCATTATAAACATTTACATACCTACCTAATAACAGACCACTAAGCTATGTGAAGCAAAAACTGACAAAGAGAGAAAGAGATAGTTCTACTAGAACAGTTGGAGACTTCAATACACCGTTCTCAGCAATGGATAGAACAGACAGAAGATAACAAAGGCAATAAGGACTTTAAACAATCACAATAAATCAACTAGATCCAACAGACATATCTAGAGCACTCTACCCAACAACGACAGCATACACATTATTCTCAGTTGCACATGGGGCATTTTCCAGGATAGACCATATGTTAGGTCATAAATTAGGTCAAAATGTAGTATATACATAAAGCAGAATATTATTCAGCCTTAAAAAGGAAGGGGATTCTGACATATGCTACATGGATGAACTTTGAGGACATTTTGCTCTGTGAAATAAGCCAGTCACAAAAAAACAAATATTATATGATTCCACTTATATGAGGCACATAGAGTAGTAAAAATGAAAGAGACAGAAAATAGAATGGTGGTTGCCAGGGGCTGGAAAGACCGGATAAAAGACAGTCATTGTTTAAGGGGTATAGAGCTTGAATTTTACAAGATGAAAGAATTCTGGGGATGGATTGTGATGACGGTTGTACAACTTTGTGAATATATTTAATATCACTGAACTGCACACTTAAAATGGTCATGATTATAGATTCTATACTAAGTTTTCTTTGTTGTTGTTGTTGTTTGTTTGTTTTTTGAGATGGAATTTCACTCTATTGCCTAGGCTGTAGTGCAGCGGCGTGATCTTGGCTCATTACTGCAGTCTCGACCTCCTGGGCTCAAGTGATTCTCCCACCTCAGTCTCCCAAATAGCTGGGAGTACAGGAACATGCCACCACACCTGGCTAATTTTGTTTACTTTTTTGTAGAGATGAGGTCTCACTATATCGCCATGCTGGTCTTGAAATCCTGAGCTCAAGTAAACCTCTCTCCTTAGCCTCCCAAAATTCTGGGAACACAGACATTAGCCAATGCTCCCAGACTATGTTATGTATATTTTACCACAATGAAAAAATTGAAGATGAAAAAAAGGCTACTTGACTATTCTTGATAATTGCGCTATGGCCGTAATAACATGTTAGAATAAGAGTGGGAGACATAAAGGAAGTATTTACTACTTTTTTTGCAGCTTTTCTGTAGGTCTAAAAGTAGTCCAAAAAAAAAAAAAAAAAAAAAGGCCATTTGAAAGAGCTGCTGATAATAGAAATATTATTTCTATATAATGAAATATGGCATAATGTGAAAACCTGTCTCTGCAAAAAAATCAGCTGGGTATGGTGGGGCATGCCTGTAGACCCAGCTACTGGGTGAGGGAGAGAGGAGGCTGATGAAGGAGGATCACTTGAGCCTGGGAGGTTGAAGCTGCAGTGAGCCGTCATTGTGCCACTGCAGTCCAGCCGGGATGGCAGAGCAAGACCCTTCCTCAAAATAAGAATAAAACAAAAAAAGAATTGAAAAGAATTGAACACTGTAAACCCACTAGACCTAATGGACACTACACCCAACAAAAGTACAATGCACATTCTTCTCAAGGGCACATGAGACATCTCCTAGATGGGTAATGTAGTGAGACCTCATCTCTATAAAAAAATTAAAAATTAGCCAAGTGTGGCAATGTGTGCCTGTAACTTTCGCTACTTGGGCAGCTGAGGTGGGAGGATCACTTGAGGAGCCCAAGAGCCTGAAGCTGCAGTGAGCCATGATTATGCCACTGCAGTCCAGCCTGGGTGACAGAAACAGACCATCTCTAAAAACAAACAAACAAACAAAAAACACATTTTAAAAAAACTGAAAAAAAAGTACCAAGTAAATACAAAGCAAGAAGAAGGGAAGAAATAAAGATTAAAGTAGATATAAGTGAAATGGAATGGAAAAACAATCGAGAATATCAATAAAAAGTTGGTTCTTTGGAAAGATCGACAAAGGTGACAAATCTTAATTGAATTGACCAAGAAAAAAAAATTGAGAAGAAAGAAATTACTAAAAAGAGTCCAGGCGTGGTGGCTCACACCTGTAATCCCAACACTTTGGGAGGCTGAGGTGGGTGGATCGCTTGAGGTCAGGAGTTAGAAACCGGCCTGGCCAACTTGGTGAATCCCGTCTCTACTGAAAATACAAAAAATTAGCTGGGCATGGTGGCATGCATCTGTAATCTCAGCTACTCGGAGACCGAGCAGGAGAATTGCTTGAACCTGTCATCCAGCCTGGATGACAGAACAAGACTCTGTCTGAAAAAAAAAACAAAAAACATAGTTACCAACTTTACAAAAATGAAAAGGATCATAAGAGTATACTATGAATAACTGCATGCCAACAAATTTGATATCACAGGCGGGCATGGTGGCTCACGCCTATAATCCCAGCACTTTGCGAGGCAGAGGCAGAGGTGGGTGGATCACCCAAGGACAGGAATTTAAGACCAGCCTGGCCAACATGGTGAAACCCTGTCTCTACTAGAAATACAAAAATTAGCCAGGCTAAGTGGTGTGCACGTACCTGTAATCCCAGCTACTTGGGAGCCAGAGGCAGGAGAAACATTGGAACCCAGAAGGCAGAGGTTGCAGTGAGCCAAGATCACTCCATTGCACTCCAGCCTGGGCTACAGAGCAAGACTCCGTCTCAAAAAAAAAAAAAATTGATATTGTATATGAAATGGACAAATTCCTAGAAAGAAACAAACTACTGACTGAAGAAGAAACAGAAATCCTGAATAAATTTATAAAAACTAAAGATGGAATTAGTAATTTAAAAATTTCCCATACAAACAAAACATCCGAGGCCCACATGGTTTCACTGTTGAATTCAACCAAAGTTTAGAGAAGAATTATTACCAATCCTTCACAAACTCTTCCTAAAAGCATGAGACGAAGGAACACTTTCCAATTTATTTTATGAGGCCAATATTACCCTAATACTAAAACCAGACAAAGATATCACAAGAAAACTCATTATAAAAACACTCAACATACTAGGAATACAATTTAATTTTAATTTCAAATAATACATGTACATTGTTTTATATGTATGTAATTTTGGATGGGCAGGGTGGCTGACAGGCAGCTGTTATCAGATGAAAGAGGATTAAAGACATTGGGGTTTTAATTTTCAATCTCTTTGAGAGCAGCATACAATGGCCTGGGACAACAAGGCTTGCCTCACTTGGCCAGGCTGACGGAGGATCTAAAAATGGCTGACTTGCACATGCTGTTAGCATTAGCACAGTGCCTGGCACACTGCAAGCCTTCAGTAACCTTAGCCATTATTATTCACATTATTATTGGCCAAGGTGAATGTATTTGATAATGCCAAGCACAAGTGGGAGTATGGAGAACTAGGTATTATTGTTGATGCTGAATTTATATATACTTTATAGAAGGCAATTTGGCAACATGTTACAAAGGAGTTTTTGTTTTTTAAGTATATATGCATTGAGGTAGTGACTTCATAGAAATTTATTCTGAAGAAATAACTGGACAGATACACAACCATGAGATTCATGTCAGTGTTGTTTATAACCAAATGATTCATCTCAGTATTTTTGTTTGTTTTTCAGAGAGGGTCTCACTATGTTGCCAGGAGGCTGGTCTCAAACTCCTGGGCTCAAGTGAGCCTCCCTTCTCAGCCTCTGAGTAGCTGAGACTCCAGGCGTGTGCCACCATGCTCAGCTTTAGTGTTGTCTACAACATGAAAAACTAGAAAACATAATTTGTTCCATAATAGAGACTGGTAAAGTACAGTAGTCCCAGACGAAAGATACAGCATTATAAAGTTACTAAAACTCATGTTACAGAAAAATGTCTTCCATGGGAAAATGTTAAGTGAAAATTAACTTTAAAAATAGTTTGTATCATATTATTTCAAATATATAAAGAGTGAAATGTTATATATTTAGAAAAATATCAGTGACGATTCTCTCCCAGTGGTATGATTACAGATAGGTTTAAATTCAATTTTTTTTCTGCATGTTCCGTGTTTGCTTTTTTTCTTTTTTGTTAATGGAGGGGGGAAAGTCAATAATGTTATTGAAAAAAAGTGTAATAGTCTGTAGCACCCCAGTTCACACTTCATTATCTGCTCTTTTAATATTCTTTAATTGATTCTGTATTTGATCCTTGGGTGTTAGTTTCATCTTTTCCAATCTGGAAACAATCTTGAAATGTTAGTTACATCTTACAAGAAACTCTTTTGACATGAAGAGTTTTCTGTTATTCTCAATGTGTCTTTCAGACCAAAGCAATTAAACCCTCTTTAAACAGCGGCTCTACTCTGAGTGGCGGCAGAAGTCTGCAAAAGTTACTAATTTCACCAACATCCTTGCACTGCAGCCCTGTAATACAATAATAGAATTACTAATCGTCTGTAATAGGTACAGATCTCTTTTCTTGGCACTGCGAAGAGGGCACCTCAGCTACAGAACACCATTAACATAGGATCCATTTTTCTTCCGTCTCCTTCAAAATACCTAGAACATCAAGTACTAGCAACTTAAGAAAGCGGTAGTGGCATTACTAACAAAGGCCATTCTCCCTTTCCACAAATATTCTCAGGCCATAGGTAGTAATAATGTTTGTGGTGTGCACCAGCGACTCTGATACCTACAGTAAGCTTAAAGCAAAATGAGAAAATTGTTCCAGAAAATAACAGATGCTTTCAGATCAAATTTATTTCCCCAGAGGAAGATGAAACAAACAGAAAATAACCCCAGACATGATCGGGACATCCAACTGAGGAAACATCAATATTATAGACCACTCAATTAAAAGTTATGTGCCCAGGGTATATTTATGATATTAGTCCTTAATTTGGGGACCTGAGAATGGCAGATAAAATAAATTAGGAGCATCAGAGAAGTCTCCAAACTTCTAAAATTCCATGTTGTACCTTTTGGAGCATTTTGTAATTGGGAAGCCACATAGGTGGGGGAGAGGGTCAGGCAGAAATATATTTTAAGGTTAGCCCTGATAATCTAGACATGTGACTTTGAGTAAGTAATTGAACTTATCTGAGCCTGTTTTCTCATCTGTAAAATGGGTATAGACACATCTGTCTCATAGGGTTGTTGTGAATATGAAATAAAAGAAAGTACAAAAAATAACTGGGATAGTACCTACAGGCACTCCACAAATCGTGGCACTTAGCATTATTGGCACCATGCAGGGACACTGCACAATATCATATAGAGATGCAAAACAGACTTGGATAAAAAAATATATGCAAGTGATTGGGTGCTTTAAGGAGGTATCTAGTTATTTATTGGAGAAAATGGCAGAAAACTTTTGTTTACGACTAATCATGAGGTTAGACCACTGAGTAACCATGGGTTGTAACCATATCTAAAGTAACCAACATTCATATTTTTATGGGAATCTTGAGTCCAACTCTTCCACATTAAAGTCCACACTAAAATATGGCAAATAGATATCACCATGCCAGAAGAAGTTTGGGAGAAAAAAACTATTGTCTAGAAATTTTAAAGATATTCTTGCAGAAACCCACAATTTCATTTTAAAAGAAAATTAAAAACAACAACAGACTCATCTCAAGAAAACTGATAGAGAGAGAGATCCAAGATGGCTGACTACTAGCAGCTCAGGATTGTAGTTTCCAGAGAAAGCGCGCAGAACGAGAGGACGCCACACTTACAGATTAATTTTTGTTGCCTACGGACCAGGAGATTCCCAGTAGAGGAGCCCCACGGGTCGCCAGCGCAACTCTTGTGGCCGGCGTGGCGGTTTTGCTGGCGCCCTGGCGCGGCGGTTCTTGGTGCAGAGTAAACGGGACTGACTCCCCTTTTGGTCGACATTTGGAGCTTCGGGAAGGCAGAGTCACCTATTTACCTGATTTAAAAAGGGATTCAAGAGGGAAGCCAGACCGGACATTCCTGGACAGAAAAGCACCACGAATCTTAATGCCGCTGTTTTAGTCAGCGCAGTGGGTTGCTCACATTTCGGTGCTGGGAATCAACAAGTTGGACGTCCACTCAGAGACCTAATTTGAAAGTTGGCAATTACAAACGACAGGTGGATAAACTTACAATGATGGGAAGAAACCAGTGTAAAAAGGCTGAGAATACTCAAAATCAGAATGCCTCTCCTTCTACAGG
>CAUYLG010003887.1:0-15754 GCA_963573385.1 Cacajao melanocephalus
TAAAATTAACTCCAGATGGATAAAAGACTTAAACATAAGACCTACGACCATAAAAACCCTAGAAGAAAACCTAGGCAAAACCATTCAGGACATAGGCATAGGCAAGGACTTCATGAATAAAACACCAAAAGCATTGGCAACAAAAGTGAAAATAGACAAATGGGACCTAATTAAACTCCAGAGCTTCTGCATAGCAAAAGAAACAATCATTAGAGTGAACCGGCAACCAACAGAATGGGAAAAAATTTTTGCAACCAACCCATCTGACAAAGGGCTAATATCTGGAATCTACAAAGAACTAAAACAGATTTACAAGAAAAAAACAAAGAAACCCATCCAAAAATGGGTCAAGGATATGAACAGACACTTTTCAAAAGACGACATATATGAGGCCAGCACACATATGAAAAAATGTTCGTCATCACTGATTATTAGAGAAATGCAAATCAAAACCACATTGAGATACCACCTCATGCCAGTTAGAATGGCTATCATTAAAAAATCTGGAGACAACAGATGCTGGAGATGATGTGGAGAAATAAGAACAATTTTACACTGTTGACAGGAGTGTAAATTAGTTCAAGCATTGTGGAAGACAGTGTGGTGCTTCCTCAAGGACCTAGAAATAGAAATTCCATTTGACACACAAATCCCACTACTGGGTATATACCCAAAGGATTATAAACCATTCTATTATAAAGACACATGCACAGGTATGTTCATAGTGGCACTGTTTACAATAGCAAAGACCTTGAACCAACCTAAATGCCCATCAACAATAGACTGGACGAGAGAAGTGTGGCACATATATACCATGGAATACTATGCAACCATAAAAAAGGATGAATTTGTGTCCTTTGTAGGGACATAGATGAATCTGGAAACCATCATTCTCAGTAAACTGACACAAGAATGGAAAATCAAACACCACATGTTCTCACTCAGAGGCAGGTATTGAACAATGAGAACACATAGACACAGAAGGGGAGCATCACACACTGGGGTATGTTGAGGGGGGCCAAGGGAGGGATGGTGGGGGGTGGGAAGGTCGGGGAGGGATAACATGGGGAGAAATGCCAGATGTAGGTGACAGGGGGATGGAGGCAGCAAACCACATTGCCATGTGTGTGCCTATGCAACAATCTTACATGATCTGCACATGTACTCCAGAACCTAAAGTACAATTAAAAATAATAATAAAAATAAATAAATAGAAAGAAACAAACAAACAAAAAACTGATCCGGAGCTGATACATTTTTAGATTTGGTAGACAAACACACTGAAATTGTTGATAACTAAATTACACAGGTTAAAAAAAATTAAGTAGAGACATAGAAGATTTTTTTAAAGGCCCAAATTGAACTTTCAGAGATAAAACTACAACATTCAAGAAGAAAATATATCCATTGAGATTAATGACAGATTAGGCATTGCAGAAGAAAAGATAAGTGAACGTAAAGCCGTAACAGTAGAAACTATCCAAAAGAAGTCACAGAATAAACAGAGAATTAAAATAAAGAAATGAAAAAGAAAGAGAAAAGCAAATAATTAATATTGTTAAAATATCCATACTACTCAAAGCAATTTACAGATTCTATGCAATCCTTATCAAAACCCCAATGGCATTCTTCACAAAAATGGGGGAAAAATCTTAAAATTCATATGGTACCACAAAAGACCCCAGATAGCCAAAGCAGTTCTGAGAAAGAAAAAAAAAGCAAAAAAGATTGGGCCAGGTACAGTGGCTCACACCTGTAATCCTGGCACTTTGGGAGGCTGAGACAGGTGAATCACTTGAGGTCAGGACCATCCTGGTCAACATGATGAAACCCCATCTCTACTAAATATATAAAATTTAGCTGGGTGTGGTGGCACCTGCCTGTAATCCCAAATACTAGAGAGGATGAAGCAGTAGAATCACTTGAACCCCAGAGATGGAGGTTGCAGGGAGCACAGATCACTCCACTGCACTCCAGCCTGGGTGACAGAGGAACAACCTATCTTAAATAACAACAACAAAAAGATTGGAAGCATCACACTTCCGTATTTTAAATTCTAATGCAAAACTTTAATAATCAAAACAGCATGGTACTGGCATAAAAACAATACTTATAAACCAGTGGAATAGAATAGTGGACCCATAAATAAATCCAAACATATGTGTTCACCAACAGGACACAACAAGAAAAATTGTCTTTTTTTTATCAATGGCACTGGGAAAACTGAATTTCCACATGCAAAAGAATAAAATTAGACCCATATCTTACACCCTACACAAATTTAACTCAAAATAGTCAAAAGACCTCAATGTAAGACCTGAAACCATAAGACTCCCAGAAGAAAACACAGGAGAAAACTCTGACATTGGCGTTGACAATAATTTTTTGGATATCACATCAAAAGCTCAGACTACCCTGGCCAGGTGCAGTGGCTCATGCCTGTAATCCCAGAACTTTGGGAGGTGGAGGTGGGCAAATTGCTTGAGCTCAGGAGTTAAAGACTAACCTGGCAAACACTAAAGACCCTGTATCTACCAAAAATACCAAAAAAATAGCCGTGTATGGTGCTCTGTGCAAAGGAAACAATCAGTAAAATTAAAAGAAACCTATGGATTAGAAAAAAAAATACTTGCAAACCATAGATCTGAAAAGGGGTTAAAAGCCAAAGCTATAAAGAACTCATAGAACTCAATAGCATAAAAACTACTATTATAAAAACACAAGAAGTAACAAGTGCTGGTGAGGGCGTAGAGAAAAATGGAATCCTTGTACACTGTTGGTGGAAATGGAGATTGGTTTAGCCATTACAGGAAACAGCATAGAAGTTCCTAAATAAATTGCAAATTGAACCATCAAATGACCCAGCAATCTCTCTTCTGGGTACATGTCCAAAGGAAATGAAATCATCACCTTTTCAAGATATCTGTATTCCCAAGTTCAATGCCTATTCACAATAGCCAAACCTTTAAAAAGAAGATCTTGCCATTTGCCACAACATGGATGAATCTGGAGGACATTGTGCTTGTGCTAAGTGAAATAAGGCAGACAGAGAAAGATAAATACTGCATGATCTCATTACATGTGTAATCTAAAAAAAGAAAAGAAAAAGAAAAGTCAAATATACAAAAATAGAGAACAAAATAGCTGTTATCAGGGGTAGGAGTTATAGAAGAAACAGAGATATAGGTAAAAGAATACGAAGTGTCAGATGTGTAAGATGAATGTGTAGAGCTCTCGATGTGTGACATAAGGACTATAGATAAAATGTAATATTCAGGATTTTTGCTAATTGAGTAAATTTTAGCTAATCTTGCTACATATAGAAAATGATTATGCAACATGATATATATATTAATTGCTTTACTATAGTAAGCAATTTACTATCTACATATATCTCATTATACCATGTTATATACCTTAAATACGCACAATAACATTTATTTTAAAAGAAAATAGCAATGGTGATCTGGGAGACATTAGCAGTCTGATGTACATGTGACTGGAGTTCTTGACCTGAGAATGAAGTAAGTCAGAAAAGTTGAATAAATATTGACCTAAAATTATTAATATTCGATTAAATTATAAATCCAAAATTCAAGAAGTCCAATTAACACAAAATATTAAAAATTTGAGAAAAACTAAAGTACATTGTAACCAACCACTTTAAACCTGTGATGAAAAAAGTCTCAAAAGCAGCAAGAATAAAAAGCATTTTATATACAGAGAATCAAAAATAGGATGACAGCAGATTTCACATCATAAACAATGCAAGCAAGATAGAAAAGCAATCTCTTTAAAGTAATGGGGGCAAAGGGTCAAACTAGAACTATTTCCACTGAAAACAGCTTTTAAAAATGAAAGTGAAATCAAGACTTTTTAGAAATACTAAAGCTGAATAAATTCATCTCCAGCAGACTCATACTACAAGAACTATAGAAGGCAGTCTTTTGGGCAGAAGGAAAATTATACCAGATGGAAATATAGATCTACATAAAAGAATGAAGAACATAAGAAAAGGTAACTACATCAGTAAATATATTGCTTTTTTCTTGTTATTTATATGCTTTACAAGAGAATTGACTGTTTAATTAAAAATATTAATGTCGGCCACGTGAGGTGGCTCACGCCTATAATCCCAGCACTTTAGGAGGCTGAGGTAAGCGGATCGCTTGAGGTCAGGAGTTCAAGACCAGCCTGACCAATATGGTGATCCCTGTCTTTATTAAAAAATACAAAAATTAGCCAGATGTGGTGGCAGATGCCTGTAACCCCAGCTACTCTCGAGATTGAGGCAAGAGAATCACTTGAACCCAGGAGGCAGAGGCTGCAGTGAATCGAAATTATACCACTGCACTCCAGCCTGGGCAACAGAGTGTGACTCTGTCTCAAAAATAAAAATAAAAATAAATCAGTGTAGTATCAGGCTTATAATCTGCGTAGACATTAACTATTTGAGAAAATAAACACAGAATTGGAAGGAGAGAAATTGAAATATATTATTTTAAGGTTCTTAATATACAAGGTAGTATATTATCAGTTGAAGACAGTTTGCAGTAATTTAAAGTTATGTACTATAAACACTAAAGCAACCATTCATATAGCAAAATTTAAAATATGAAGTTAATAGAGCAACAAAATAGATAAAATGGAATTTTTAAGAAATATACAAGTAATTCCAAAAAGGATAATAGTAAAAGAGAATGAACAGATGAGAAAATTATTAAACAGACAGCAAGTTGATAGACTTAAACCTAATCATGCAATAATCACATTAAATGTAAATGGTCCAAATACCCCCATTAAAAAGGAGAAACTGTCAAATAGATAATGAAAAAATTCAAGACCTAATTACAAAAAACACACTTGGAATATAAAGTCACAGATAGGGTAAAAGTAAAAGAATGACAAAAGATACCACATATGAATACAAATAAAAAGTAAGCTATGGTGGCTATATTTATATCAGACAAAGTAAATCTCAGAGTAGAGAATATTACCAGTAATAAAGATGATTATTTCATAATGATAAAGGGGTCAATTCATGAAAAAGACATCATCCTAAACCTAACAACACAGTTCAAAATAAATGCAGCAAAAACTGGAAGGAGAGACAAACAGATCTCCAATTAAAGTCAGAGATTTCAATCTTTCTCAATAAATGATAGATGAATTAAATAGAAATCAGTAAGGATATAGATTTGAAGAGTATCAATCAGTTTGACCTATAGCCTTCACCTAAAAACAACTTCCTGTGACATGCACACTGAATATTTACCAAGCTGGAACACATTCTGGATCACAAGTAAGTCTCAACAAATTTGAAAGCTTTCAAATCACACAGTATATCTTCCGAATAAAAAGAATTAAATTAGAAATCAATAAAAAAATTTTTAATAAATCTGGTAACTACCATTCTACTCTCTACTTCTAAGAGATCAACATTTTTAGATTTCACATACATACAATTTTATCTGTCAAGTTTCTAAAATACAAATAAGTAAATCTGGTACTTTTATTAAAAAATAAATCAATACCATAAAGATATCTGAAAATGTTATCCAAATCATTGGAAACTAAATAACACACTTCTAAAAATAAATAAAAAGAGTTATTGAAAAGCATTTGAAACTGAGTGAATTTTTTAAAAGAACAAGTTAAATGTATGTGATATCATTAAAGTAGCATCTATAAAGAAATTTATAGCACTAAATACCTATAATAGAAAAGAAGAAAGTTCTCAAACAATGATCTCAGCTTCGGTCTTAAGAAACTAGAAAAAGAAGAGCAAATAATATCCAAAGCCACTAGAATAAACAATATAATTTTTAAAGAGCAGAAATCAATGAAAATAAAGAAGAATAAACAATAAAAGAAAAATTTTATTCTTTGAATAAAGGAATAAAATTGAAAGTCTTTGTTCAGATTGATCAAGAAAAAGAGTGAAGACACTAATCTTTTATCTGTTAGATTGGAGTTTTAGTTAAAAATCTTCTCAGAAAATTCAGAACTAGTTGGATTCACTGATGAATTCTACTAAACACCTAAGGGAGAAAAATACCAATTCTATGCAAACTCTTCCAGAAAATTTAAAAGGGAGGAAAATGTTCCAACTCATTATTGGAGGCTATCATCATGCTATTACCAAATCCAGACAAAGCTATTATCGGACTAGCAGACTACTGGCCAACACCCTTCATTAACATGGATGTAAAAATTCTAAGCAATATTTTAGTAAATCAAATCCGATAACATATAAAAAAGATGAGGCATCATGATAAAGTGGCATTTATACCAGGAATATCAGATTGGTTTAACATTTACAAATCAATCAATGTAATTCACAATGCTAACAATCAAAAAAAGAAAAACAGTATGATCATTTCAATAGACATACAAAGCATTTGACAAAATTCCATATCCATATTTCTGATAAAACTTTCAACAAACTAAGAATAATACAGAACTTCCGAAATTTGATAAAGAGCCTTTACAAAGAACCTACAACAAACATTATATTTATAATATTTATTAGTGAAAGGCTGAAAACTTTCCATCAAACATCAGAAACAAGACAGGGATATCTGCTATCACCACTTTTATTCAACATTTTACTGGAATTTCTATCCAGAGAGAGAGAAAGAAAGAAAAAGGCCTAAGGAACAAGTAAAACTGTATTTGCAAAAAACATGGTTCACAAAAGTATAAGTGGAAATTTAACAATATCTACCGAGAGAAAACATCTACAGAATTTATCACTGAGTTTAGGAAGTTTTCAGGATACAAAATGCAAAAATCAACTGTATTTCTCTATATTATTGATAAACAATCAGGAATTGAAATTTCAAAAGTATCAGAAACAATAAAGTGAGGAGAGATATATTTGACAAAACGTGAAAGTTTTGTACACTGAAAACTTCAAAATATCACTGAAAGAAGCCCTAAATAAATAGATACACCATAATCTTGAGTTAAATGACTCAATGTTGCTAAGATATCAAGTCTAACCAAAGTGATCTACAAATATAATGAATTTTCATTTATAATCCCGGCAGAGTCTTTTTTGTAGAAAATGACGAACTAATTCTTAATTTATAGAAAATTAAAAGAACCTAGAATAGCCAAAAACACCTTTGAAAAAGAGAAAATTTAGAGAGTTAACACTACCTGATGTCAAAGCTCATTACGAATCTGTAGTCATTAAGGTAGTGTGGTATTGGCATAAAGATGCATTCATCAATGGAATTAGAATATAGATCCCCAGAATAAACACACACACACACACACACACACACACATACACACACACAGAGGAAACTGGTTTTTGACAAAACTGTAAAGGCAAATCTGTGGAAAAAGAATAGTCTTTTCAAAAAATTAGAAAATGCTGGAACAATTAGATATCCATATACAAAAAAATAAAAATAACATCAATCTATACCTCACGTTATATTCAAAATTTACCCCCAAATAGATCATAGACCTAAATGCAAAACCTAAAATTATAAAATTTCTAGAAAAAAATAGATCTTGGCAAAAACTTTTTAGTTACAATATCTAAATACAATCCGTGACAGAGAAAATTGATAAACTGAACTTCATTGAAATTACAATCTTCTTGTTACAGTGGCTTCAGAAGATAGTTAATGGAATGAAAAGGAAAACCACAGCCTGTGATAAAGTATCTGCAAGTCATATATCTGTTAAAAGACTTATGACCCAGAATATATAAAGAACTCTCAAAACTCAGTAATAAGAAAAAAATCCTGTAACAGTATGAAATTATGGACAAAAGATCTGTAAAGACATTTCCCCAAAGAAAATAAATGATGGCAAATAAGCACATAAAAAGATGTTCACTCATTAGTCATTGGAGAAATGTACCACAATGAGGTACAATTACACATCTGTTAGAGTGGCTGAATTTTTTTAATTGACCATGCCAGGCACGGTTTGGAAAAGTAGTGAAAAATCCAGAACTTTCACACACTACTGATGAAAATAGAAAATGCCACAGACGGGCCTGGCGCAGTGGCTCATGCCTGTAATCTCAGCATTTTGGGAGGCCAAGGTGGGTGGGTCACCTGAGGTCGGGAGTTCGAGACCAGCCTGACCAACATGGAGAAACTCCATGTCTACTAAAAATACAAAATTAGCCAGGTGTGGTGGCACATGCCTGTAATTCCAGCTACTCGGGAGGCTGGGGAAAGAGATTGCTTGAACCCGAGAGGTTGCGGTGAGGCAAGATTGTGCCATTGCACTACAGCCTGGGCAACAAAAGTGAAACAAAGAAAGAAAAGAAAGAAAGAGAGAGAAGGAAGGAAGGAAGGGAGGGAGGGAGGGAGGAAGGGAAAGAAGAAAGAAAGAAAGAAAGAAGAAAGAAAAGGAAGGAAGGAAGGAAGGGAAGGAGAGAGAGAAAAAGAAAACGCTACAACTTTGGAAAACAGATTAGCAATTTCTTTAAAAACTAAACATACACCTCTCATATAATCCAGGCATTTCGCTCTTAAGTATTTACCCAAGAAAAAATGAAAGCATACGTCTACACAAATACTTATACATAAATGTTCCTAGCATCTTTGTAATAGTCAAAATCTGAAATGGCCAAATCTCCATTGACAAATACATAAGCAAGCTATGGCACATCCACATGATGGAATATTATTTAGCAATAAAAAGGAATGAACAATGTTAGTACACACTGAATATGGATGATTCTATTTACATAACTTTCGAAGGAAAGCAAACTAATATATAAAGAGAGAGAGAGTAAATGAGTAACCACTCATTTACTTGGATAGGAGGAGGCCGGAATGGGTGGAGAAGAAGGGTTACAAAAGAAACAAGGTAACCTTTGATTACATAATTTTTGTTATTTTGTTTATGGTGATGGTTTCACAAGTGTCTATAAGTTTCAAAATTTGTCAAGCTGTATAACTTAAACATGTGCTGCTTACTGTATATCAATTATATTTCAACAAAGCTGTTTTTTTAAAAGTAATCAGGCTTCAAATACCCACCTTTTCTCTACTGTCCTCCCACATCTGACATTCAAGTATTCAGTTAAATGAGTATTTATTGACCTTACTATGTTCCAGATCCTGCACTTGGCATTAATACAAAGAAGAATAAGTGAGCTTCTAGAAAGTTTATTTTTAAAAATAAATTTATATGTAGATCAAATGAAAAGCACTCTTAAATCCCTTTTCTTGTTCCACTTTATGTCTCTGTCCTTGCTTTTTCTTATGCTATATAATTATATTTTCTGTATTCGTAGATTCTTTTTGAATTATCTCTGAAGCAAGATGAGATATAAATAAATATAAATAATTATTCAAGTGGCTAAGACATGAGAGTTGTCCTCAAGAAATCTGCAGCAAAGAATAGTCTGGCTTTCTCTGCAGGTACTTTGCATCCTAGTGCAGAGAGTGGACATGTACACTCAAAATTATGCTACAAGTTTTGATTTGTGAATATATTAACACATTTAATCTTTAAATGTGTATAAATTGTATAGGAGAGCGCACGGGAGACAGAATGTTTAATTTGGACAATGCCAATACAAGTTTACAGAGAGGAGAGAACTTTCCGTTGGGTTTTGAAGGATCTGCTGATTTTCAATGGGCAAAGGTAGAAGAACAGCCTTAGCTGACAGAACATCATAAACAAAGGAGTGAATGTTAGAAAGGTCAGCATATATTCTTAGGCTAACGAATATTTTAATTAGATGAGATAGACACCCAACGCTAGCACTAGCCTAGCCTTGTGGCATTTGGGGATTATTTAACCTCTTTAGGTTCCAGTGCCCTAACTATGAAGTGGGAATATTTACACTATTAAATCTACCTGAAGAGTTTCTTAAAAAGTCTAAAAAAGAAGTGATGAACCTAAAGCACTTCGCATTGTGCCTGGCACAGACCAAATGCTTACAAAACCAGTAGCAGTTATTATTAGCATGAGGTTAGAATGCAAGGCAGCAAAAGGAAGAGAAAAGTTTATCTCAGTCATATTTTATAGTGACAAGTTGTTACCCCTAGTAGCTTCATGAATGCATACATTCAATTATAC
This sequence comes from Cacajao melanocephalus, assembly GCA_963573385.1. Classification (NCBI taxonomy): domain Eukaryota; kingdom Metazoa; phylum Chordata; class Mammalia; order Primates; family Pitheciidae; genus Cacajao; species Cacajao melanocephalus. Next base: position 10,066 of record CAUYLG010003887.1, read on the forward strand.
AATGATATCATTCTTTCTAAACAAAGTTCTGACTTCACCTGGTCTGCTAAAAAAAACAATAAAAGTATTTACAATGTGAGGGGTGGGAAGGGGAAGCACAGATGGCAATTTCATGCTTGAGAATTCAGTCCTTCTCATTTGAGTTGAAAAGATAAAACAGACCTTATGGATCTCTTCCTCTATTAATATGTCTTTGGCTATTTTATATATATATAAATAAATATATATAAAAAATATATATATATAATAAAAATATCTTCATAATTTACAGTTGTATAATTCTAAAGAATTCTTTTAAGTTTCATAGAATCATGTTTCTTAAAAGGATTATCTTTTCCAACATCACATTTTTAGGCCAATAATAGAATAAACAAAAATTATTGAACAAACCTACCAACAAACAAAAGACCATTTGCAACTTGCTGCATACTATCTTGTGATTTCATTTATAAGAGTCTCAGACAACGAAGATCACTATAACTCTCAAAATGGTTGTGTCATTGACAATTAAACACAAGTTAAGAATGGCTGCAACAAAAACCTGAATAGACGTTCATGTGTCTGGTAAGATGAGGTATAATCCAACCTGAAGGGAAGGGGATTGAGTAGATCAGAAAAAGTAACAAGATGTATTTGTTTTAAAACTAACTATATGCCTAGTAAGGCACTGGTATGCTGTTAAAGATTTACATGTTTTCAAAACTAGAAGTTATCATAATTATATTAATTTTCCTTCATTTTTCTCTCCCAGTTCCACTGTTGCATTTTTATCCCTAGTCTGTATGATCTCTGGAAACACTGCTGATTAAATATTCTAAGAGTGCCCATCCAGAGACCAGTAATTCTTGCTTAAGCAATTTTTTTCTTATGAGAACAATGAGTAACATAAATTCTTTTAATTCATGAACAGAGGCATTCAATTTTAAACATAAAAAATTTTATAGACATATATATATACACTTGAAAGTTTAGAGTTAATGAGAAGGCACCAAACATGTAAAAAGAAAGTATATTAATAATCCAGCAAGCTGATTATCATGATTAGGTTTTTAAAACCCAGAATATTCCACAAGAAAACAAAAAAAGCGTTTCTAAACATAAGTAAAGGCCTTGCTTCCAATGACATTTTTTTTCCAACATGGAACACCTATATAGATAGATCAGATAGAGATGCAGACTTTTTTCCTATCCAGGAAGTTTAAGAAATTTCTCTGGGACTTTCCTTATTGGCAGACAAGCTGAGAGCTTGAAAAATTTAGTGGGGTAAAGAAAATTCCTATAACCCCCTTAACTCAGGATCTATTTCAGTAAAGACTTGAAAAGTAAAAGAGGTATAGGTTTCATTCCACTTTTTATAAGTATATATATTCAAAATAGAAGAGGTGAGATAACCAGAATGATATTTTATTAAACAACACATAGCATTTAGTTTGTACCAGAAACACATACAAGCATTTCACAAGTACTATCATATAAATGAACCTTTAAGACAACCCTAAAATGAAGTTTCCATTATCATCTCCAATTAACAGATGAGAAAAAGAAGATATAGAAAGGTTAAAACCTTGTCCAAGCTCACATGGCTACTAAATGGCAGAGCTGAGTTTTGAACCCAGACCATTTGTCTGCAAAATCCATATATGTAATCACTTCATTGTTGCTTATTTTTCTTTAGAAGAGCTTCTGTTTAGAGATAAGTTTAATCTTTGAATGTTTCTGCCTGTCCTGCAGAACCCCAAAAGAAATTTTACTTGTATGGTAGAGACTATTCTACAAGCAAAATTAGTACTTCTATGGGAGAATTTCTTTAGCAACTAGCTTAAGATGTCTTTTTAGGCCAGGCATGGTGGCTCATGTCTGTAATCCAAGCACTTTGGGAGGCCGAGGTGGGCAGATTACCTGAGGTCAAGAGTTTGAGACCATCCTGACCAACATGGTGGAACCCTGTCTCTACTAAAAATACAAAAATTAGCCAGGCTTGGCGGCATACGCCTGTAATCCCTGCTACTTGGGAGGCTGAGGCAGGAGAATCTTTTGAGCCTCAGAAGCCGAGGTTGCAGTGAGCCGAGATTGCGCCACTGCACTCCAGCCTGGGTGACAGAGTGAGACTATGTCTAAAAAAAAAAAAAAAAAAGACCTTTTTAATTACTAATCACTTCAGAATGACTTCTCAAGGGATTAATAATCTCCCACCTCCCTTTAGGAGAGAGAGATAGGTGATAAACAAGTAAGTGAGCTCATCAATTTTATAAACATTTCTGGGAGGCAGGTGGCATGCCTGCTTTAGAGGTGAAAACAGAGGCATGGAACCATTCAGTGACTTCTCCATATCACACAGATTCTTTACAGACAGATCCTTCACAAGGCACTATGAACACAGCATAACAATATGTGGCAGCTGTGACATCTTCTCTTCATCCATCATATTCCAGAAGAAGTAAACCTGGTACAGTCTACGACTATTAACAAACGAGACTTCCTGCAGTAGAGGAATCATAAATGACAAGGCCCATGAGCAACAAGAAAGAAGAAAAATAAACTTTCTTAAAGAAAGCAGACCCAGACAGCACAATGACTGATTGTGAACTAGATAGTGCTGGATGTAATTGGCTCCTTCTTCTTGATAAAGGTCAAAGTCATCTTCAAAATGACTGCCCTATTCAGGATTTTCATAATAGATTGGAAAATATGACTCAGACAAACACCCAGGAAGGCTTGGCTCCTAATTTGTCAGGTTTTTTAATGGATATTTAAACTTCCTACAAGAAAATACTCTAGCATTTTCCAAAGTGGTTTTCTTTTTCTCTCTCTTTCTACCCAAGAGAACACGATAAGCTTGAGAAACCGTGTCGTGTGTGCATGCCTACAGATTTGTATAGTCATCCCCTACTTTTCAGCAAAAATAAATTGACCACTAAAAACAAAAGCCAAGCAGAATGGGACACATGAGGTTCCATTCAAATACTGTTGCACACTGAGGTGAAGGTGAAGCTTAGCAGTCCTTCCTGACTGCTCATCTTTGCACTAATATCCTTAACTAAATGAACAACCAAAAGATGGTGCTTACTCAGGATTCCACTTTAGATTTTTACACTGAGGTATCCACATAAAACATGAGTAGTGGTTATTGCCCTAGGCTTACCATTTCTAATTGTATTGTTTTGCTGTTCTGCTTGGTTCAGTAACTTTATGCATTAATTGTGTAATAGCATAGAAAATAAAATATAAAAAACATGTTTGTTTAAGCAGTGACATCCTGGCTGCCTTCTTTGAATATCACCAAGGCTAGCAGTCAGTTGGAATGAACAGCAAACATCATTTGATTTCCAGCAAGGTGAGGAGTACCTTCTCCCAGTTTCATTTATCTTGCTTTCATCATTACAGAGCAAACCCTGAAATGTCATCCTTTTCAGATTTCAGGTCCCATTTGAGTACTGGCTTCAATTTGACTGTAGAAGATTTAGTTGAAGCAGTATTCAAAAGTGTAGAACTTGTCAAGCTACCTGTAAATTGAATAAATGGAATTTGAAATAAAGAGAATTTCACTACTTTCAGAGTAAGACAAATTGCCAAAAAAGTCATACAAGGCTCTTAATAATGAGGCCACTGAATAGTTGTTCAGCCTCAACATTAACCATATCTTAACCATAGCTTCTTCTCCCTAAACTCATCCCAACCCCAAATAAATACATAATAATTATTCTATCTCTAGAAAAAATTATATGATCTCTTTGATTCCCTGTGCTTTCTATTGCCATAATACATTTGCACATGCCATTTGTATTGATAATGTTAGACTAACTGACATAAACAAATAACCTTAACATTTTGCCACTCAATGCATTAAGGTTTATTTCTCACTCATGTACAATCCAACTCAAGTCAGCAGTGGTTCTCTCTGCTCTACTCAGTTATTAAGGAATCTAAGCCCCTTCCACCCATTAGCTTCAGTATCCTCTAGGACAATCTTCAGTCAGGATGCCATGAAAGACTTAACCTGTAATACTCATAGACATTTACTGTATGTGAGGAATTAGCCATCTCCTACCCATCTATAATGATGCTAGCTAAGTACTAGCCTTGCAAGAGTTGAGAAAATAGTCACTAAATCATGTCCTATAGAGCTTATTTCTCTACGAACCCTTTGAGGAAGGCTGCTCCAGGGCATGTTCTTCAACATTGGCTGCATATTATAATTACTCAGGAGCTAAGGCTAAGAGCCACTGTTCTGAGGCCTCAGCATTTTTAGTTAAATCAACTGCCTGCATCCCAAAGAAGAAAGAGAAAGAGGGTGAAAAAGAAGGCATGGAAAATCATGCAGAAGGTATTCATGTGGATTAAGCATGGAAATGGCATAAATCAACTCTGTCCACAGTTCATTGGCCAGAACACAGTCACATGGCCCCATGTAACTGCAACCAGGCAGGAAATGTAGTTTCCTTTCATGTAACAGAAGGAAAAGGAAGTGGAACTTCCTCTAGAGTATCTGCCATACTCTTCCCTTTACCTGAGGAGACATTGCCTTCTCCTTCCCCCACCTCTCTCCAGTTGTTCCTCTTGATAAAGTCCTCTTGTCCTCTGAAACAGGAGTTACCTACTCTGGAAAACCTCTCTCCATCCTCCAAAGCTTCTGGGGTACACCTTTATCAGCGCACATACCACACACTATGATTTTGGTCAGTTTCTCTATCTCCTCTGGCTCCAACTGTGTATTCCCAGTGCCTGTTGATGCTAAAGATACACAATAGGTCCCCAATATGTTTCAAAAATTAATGGATGAAAGTGCCAAAATGTACTTTACATACATATATACCACAGTTAAAGACTTAATACTGGCCAGGGGCGGTGGCTCATGCCAGTAATCTTAACACTTTGGGAGGCTGAGGTGGGTGGATTGCCTGAGCTCAGGAGTTCGAGACCAGCCTGGGGAACACGGTGAAACTCTGTCTCTCCTACACACACACACACACACACACACACACACACACACACAAAATAGCTGGGCATGGTGGCCTGCACCTGTAATCCCAGCTACTCAGAAAGCTGAGACAGGAGCATGGTGACATTGCACTCCAGCCTGGGCAACAGTGAGACTCCGTCTCAAAAAAAAAAAAAAAAAAAAGAAGAAGAAGAAGAAGAAAAGAAAAAGAAAGAAAGACAATATTATTTCTATGTCTTAGATTTAAGAAACTTAGAGACCTTAGAAGTAAAAGACATACTCAATACCACAAGATGACAGAAATAAACAGGAATAGTCTTATACTTGACTAAATAATCTTTTGCTTAATTGTTCCTGTTTTTTTACTTTAGCTGTTCAATCTTAAAAGTAGGATGATAAATTTATAGGGAGAGACACTATGCTCCCTTACAGGTCTCCAAAACTCTTCTTGCTGAAAACAGCATAAAAACAGTTTCCCTCTTCAAAGCCCAGTGCAACACTGGAAAAGCAATGGAGAAGAAAGTACTCAGTGTCTTTTCTCCACCAGAAGTTCTACTGCAATGCTTTAACACAACTGGAGGAGACCTAGGTTTATCAAAAGTATCTGCCATTTCTAAACCAATGTAAGTTTATTACTTACATCAGATATAAGCAAAAATAATCAAGTTTCATAATATCTTATATGGGATTCTGAAGTCCTTGCCGGCCCGCCCCCCCCCCCCCCCCCCCCCCCCCCCCCCCACGCCTTGC
>CAUYLG010003887.1:15786-134852 GCA_963573385.1 Cacajao melanocephalus
AATCTTCTGAATACTGGGTATATTTACGAAGCATTACCTCTCAATCTACATTTTGTTGTGCACACCCTGTTGCTGTATTATTTGAATATGTAATCATTTCAGATATACTTCCTCTTTATGTTAGGATCCTTTGGCCATCCTTTGGTGAGTGCTTTTAATAGTTAGACTTCTATAGAAAATGGCTCAGGACGTAGATAATAGTAGTAAAAATCCAGCATTTTGAAAAGAGCCTTTTAGAAGAACCTAGCGGAGTACCCTGAATTACTAAAGCAGTTTGCATGTATTTGTCGTAGTCAAAGAGACATCTTTTCAAAAAGGGTCTGTAAATCGTTGAGCTCAGAATGACATAATTTCAATGACTTATTTTAAGAAAATTCCAAGTGGAAAACACTATTCATTGATGTTCTTAAAGTCCACATGATTTTAGGGAAAATCCAAGGAAGGGTCTTATTATGCTAGGTTGTGCCTCCTTGCTCTAAGTAGTAAATAATAATAATAATAATAATAATAATAATAATAATATATTAATAATGGGTAGAGAAAAGAGGAGAAATAGATGAAAACTACCAATAATAATAACAAATATTTATTTCATGTTTTTTATGTGCTGGGCACTGAGCTCAGCATTTTATTTGCTCTCTCTCATTCAATGCTGACAATACCAATATTCAGTCAAAAATACTGGGGGCTAAAGGTCAGATCACTCATCCAGTCATAGGATAGAAGCCCAGGTAATCTGGTATCAGAGCCAGGCTTTTTTTCTACTACAACATTCTTCATCCTGTATGCCATTTTCAAATCTGGAATTAGAATAGTGGAGTTCAAGTGTCACCTGAAATACTCCTCAGGGTTAGCTCTGCACCTGTGGAGATGTCATTAGCTCATAGCTAGAATCTGACTTTCCATCTGTAAAATAAAGGTGGACTCTGTAGTTTCCCCAGTCGCTTCTAGTGCTGCTATTCTATGACCATGGAACATGTCCTATGACCTATGCTCAAGGTGACTGCCTTGGTCTACTCAAGATCAAGAGATCGAAAGAGTTTTCAAGATGTGGACTTCTCAGTCTGGGAGAACTTGGATTGCTAGTTCCTTACTACAATATCTTATACATTATCTCATTATTTTGGACACAACCATTTATTTCTTAAACTTATTTGGGGTTCTTTTGTTTCTCAAAGTCTTAAAGAACTGGAGCACAGAATAGTAAGACTTTGTTGAATAGTAAGACTTTGTTGAATAGTTAGACTTTGTTAGATAAACTGTTGAATACCTGGAGCACAGGGGAGATTATGTTGAAGGGACCTGCATTTTCCTTTCTGGGCATGTTATGTTCAAGTTGTTGGGATGGTTTCTCCCTACCTTTCCTTTTACTTGAAAACACTTGGCTGGTTTGTTCTGTTGAATTTTCCTTTGCACTGATAGTTGAGGAATGCTTAGTGACAAGATTATAACAGTTTTAATTCATCTGAAACTTTCTCCACTGATGAAAGGGAATGGTTGTATAATAATACTAACTTCGTTTTGGTGAGCACTTATTCTTTAAAAAACACTTCACATATACTAACTGAATCCTGAAACAGCTGTGATTCCAGGTAGCAATTAATATCCACACTTTAAGGGTAAGAAAACTGAGACTCAGGTAAGTTGCAATTTATTGAAGTTAACAAATCTAAACTGGCATTTGTACTGTGGCACCCCTAAATCGGAGTCTCTGTTTTTCCCATGCAAATGATGACTTCTGTGGTTCAAACGGCCAACATTTCTAATTTATTTGAATATGAGTACTGCTTATGGTCCTTAATATTTCAAGTGAAAATATATTTAGATGTCTGGCTTTTTACTTTCAATTCCTGACTTTCTTCCCATACAGAATAATCGTATCATTTCTTCAACACATATGAAACAAGCACATTACTTACTGCTGTATTTTTCCCCCAACTTTAAAAGTTCCTGCTTATTAGGACAAAGTTGTATTTACAGTTCTTGTTAAACAAAGATGCATCTTTATCATTAAAAAAAAACCACAATGGCAGTTATAAAATTTCCACGTGGATCTGGATAGTCTAGGCAACAAGAAAGAACATTTTGATGAAGGCATGACATTTAATAGAGTGTACATATACAACTACAATTTAAAATAATGCGAACTACAATATGTGTCTATTTATATCCAGTATATATTATAAAATTCATAACTCTTTTAAAATATGCAGATCTTATTTGTTCATGGTTAATTAGCATTAACACTCTTTTTGCAGTCTAAACAAAACTACAAAATTATAGGAATATTATAAACATTTATTGTTTACCTACCATGTGAATTTAATACCCACAGAAACTTACGTAGTAAATAATTTCTCCCATGTACTAATGCAGAATGTAAAGTTCACTGAGGTTAAATTGTGTGATTAAGAAACAGAGGAGATGGTATTGAGGACCATATTGAAACCTGGGTCAATCTGACACCACTAAGGTATGTTACATTAGAATTATTCTAGAAATTTCTTTATTTTTGAATTGTCTGTCTGAGATGCTACATTGTATATTAGAGTTGATCTAATTAACTTAGACAAGTTTACCACTTATGACCTTTTTAAATTATGCAACACATTGGGAATCTGGATTCTATAATGGATGTTTTTATGTGACTTCCAGCACCCAAGCTACCCATATACAACTAATTAGGAGTTTGAAAAATGTCTGAATTGTTAACTCAATTTTCCTATTTTTATTTGCATGTTAGGCATTCTCTAAATATGGTCCATTTCCAATGTCTGTCTTTATTGAAAGCCATCTTTCTTCCAACCATAGAAAGTTAGCTGAACTTTCAGTAGAAGACATTGTTTATCTTAATTATTTGTGTGAATTTAACATTTTCTTCTTTCTAGACACTTAATATGTTCTTTCTAGACACTTAATACGTTCTTTCTAGACACAATATTTCTACTTTCTAGACACTTATTCTCCTGCTCAATTGTTTTCTTCTCTCTCAGTTGTTTTTTTTTCCAGTAATAGGAACTTAAAGTTACTCAAATACTAATGAGAGAGAAATTGCAAATTATGTATTAGCTAATAATAATTATGTTTCTTTCTATATATATGGAGTTGTTAACAGCTCCAAAACTTTTTAATACAAGAAAAGGTCAGTTTGAAAAGATTTTAGAATGTAAATAGGCTCCAACCTAGTTAAATGTGAACTCATATTGACGGTTGATATTAAATAAGCAACTTTCATTTTGCATACATCCGACTTAATCAGAAGCACAATGATTAAGTTTGCATCAATTGCTGAATCAAAGTGTTGTAAAAGCATGAGCAAGTATATGATTAAGTAATTTTAAAAATAATTATCCTAACATTAAATACGAATATCAATAATTATACTTTGACATAAAGCATTTTTCCTAAAGATTATTTCCACTATCCCTGTGAGGGAAGAAAGGACTTATTTCAGCTTATGAAATAGAAGAGTAGAGAAATTATATTAGTTGCTTTCTGTAAATGTAAAAATATTTTAATCAGTAAACTAAACAAATTGAAAAATAGAACACAATGCATCTTTCCCAAGCAGAGTATTCATTGAATTTATATCTTAACTGGGTTATGAAATGCTGACAAATTTCATGTTGAAATTTCACAGTAGCCTCTAACATGAAGCCTATAACATTTACGTCAGATTCTCTTTATGGTACCCCATAAAGGCCTGGTTCCTTTTTATTTTTATGTTTGGCACTTCTTTCTTATAAAATATTTTATAACAAAATAATAAAAATGTTATAATGATGTCATCTGCAAATAGAGACAATTTGACTTCCTCCTTTTCTGATTGAAAACAATTTATTTCTTTTTCTTGTCTGATTGTTCTGTCTAGAACTTCCAATACTATATTGAATAGGAGTGGTGAGAGAGGGCATCCTGTCTAGTGCCAGATGTCAAAGGGAATGTTTCCAGTTATTGCCCATTCAGTATGATATTGGCTGTAGGTTTGTCATAAATAGCTTTTATTATTTTGTGATACATTCCATACTTATATTTAAAAAAATCGTTGATCTGAAATTCAAAGGAAGTGGCACCCAATATTTTATCTGTCAAACTCTAGCTGAAACAGTAGCTAAACTTCCAGAAAGGCAGTGGATTAGGGAACAGAAAAAGGTGGCTAGGGAAGATGACCTCATCTCACTTCAGTGGATTCCTGGGAGCCTTGTTCATTTCTAGATATGGATGGCCCCATCCCCAGGACCTAAGTCTGACCTGTACTCTCCTTTCTCTACTCTCAAATGGTTAGCTCCTGATGGGGATTCTGATGCCTTAAAAATCTTTATCCACCATCCCCACCACCCCTGTCCAGCTCAGGTTTTCACCAGTGGTCGCCTTGCCTTGTGATGCCTTCCTAGACCAGCCTCTAATATGAACAAAATAAAGGCTCCTCCAACCCAGCTTTTACAATGCTGCTGAGAGCTCTTTCTAAATGTAAATCTAGGGAAGTCCACTCCCTCTGCTTAAAACCTTTCAACATGTTCCCATTGCTGTTAAAGTTTCCTGTCTAGAAGGCCTGGCCAGGCTTTTTTGATATAGCCTCTGTCCTCCTTTCCACCCTCATGCCAGATTTGTCCATATCCCTTTACATTCATCCTAATTTTCTCTCCAATTATCTTAATAAAATGTGTTCTTCTTGGATTGTAGACATTGTACATTTTTAAAAATTCACTCAAAAAGCATTCATTTCTTCTCTACCAAGTGCCATTCATAGAGGTGAACAAGATGTGGTTCCTCCCCTCACGTAGGTCTAGGCCAGGACTCAGCACTCAAGGGTATACAGGGGCTGGAATGGCCATAGTGTGAAGGAAAAGAGTGGGTAAAACATGGCTTCGTTGCTCTATCCTACCTTTTCCACTTTTGATAGAAACATGAACGTAAGAAACATTTTGTTTTTTCCTTGAACTCCACTATTAGAAAGACAACAGCACAAGCTTAATGATAAACAGAGCTGGCCTTGACCTCACTGCTAGGGGCGTGTCTTAGTCCATTCTGGCTTCTGTAACAAAATACCTTAGACTGGGTAGTTTATAAATAATAGGAGTGTATTGCTCATAGTTCTGAAGGCTAGGAAGTTCAAGATCAGGTGCCAGCTGATTTGATGTCTTCTCCTCATAGAAGGAACCCTCTTGCTGTGTACTCATGTGGCAGGAGAGGTGAACAGTGTCCTCACATGGTAGAAGGAGAAAGGCGGCTCCTTAAGGCGCCTTGTGTAAGGGTACTAATCCCATCCATGAGGTCTCTGCCCTCATAACTTGGTGTCCCCAAAGGCCCTCACCTTTTACCATTCTCATATTGGTAATAATTAATTGCCATTAAGTTTTGACATATGAACTTGGGGGGATACATTCAGGCCATAGGAAGGCACAAGAAAACGTGGCAGAAACTGGGGTAAATGAGACCCTATTTAAGGAGGCAGTCATTATTCAGTTCCAGTGAGCTGTTACCTTGAGGGTATTTCAAGAGAAATCAGAAATCAGAATTTTGATATGAAAACCTTCATTGATGAGAGTAATTAAAAACAGCAACATCCATATACCCACAAAACTCTGAGAGCCAGATAAGGAAACAGATCTGTGGGTTTGCTTTTTCTCTTGAATCTCTAGTGTGAGAACTCTGCCAACTGCCTGGTTCACTCATCAATCACATCCTATTTACCTGGAAAACTCTTACTCATTCTTAAATGTATCAAAACACCCCCATTGCACACCATAAATATATAGAATTATTATTTGTCAATTAAAAAAATGTTACTTCTGGTAATAACCTTTCTTAGCTGCTGCCCTTAACCCTTGACTGTGTCAAGTTCCCCTCCAGGGTGTTTCTATAATGGGAGGCACTACAGGAAGCCTTTCTTTCCCTATCCCAGCACTTAACCCACTGTGTTATAGCTACCTAGGCAGTTATTTCTCTTCCTTCATCATCTGTAGTAACTTCCACATGGGCAGTAGCTCTGTGTATCCTGCTGGCTTCTGTTCTTACGTGCAGTATTCTTGTCTCCAACCTGTGTGGCCATGAGCCTGCTGTAACTTCTCTACTCCTCCGTTAGGAATTGGGCTGTTAATTTATTTGCAGGATTCTGCCACCACCCCTTCCCTGGCCTTTTCCTCATCTTCATGCTCCAGGCTTGGGTCAGCCACTGTGCTCTAGGAGATGTGGAAGGTGGAGGTAGGTTGAATCCTGCTTGCTTCTTGCTGCAAATATCAGAGTATGAATTATAAGCAGATCTCTTGTTGGATGGAAGCATGGATGCTCTGGCACTTTCTGTGTAACACATCCAAAGTGACCCTTCTTTCTCCCACCAGCTTCGTGAGTTGTAGTGTTTAGCCATTCTGCACCTATGATCATCTGGCTTCATAAATGCTCCTTGGTATTCAGCAAAATGCACCAAACACTTTTGATATGTAAAGACAATGGACTCAGAAAGAAGTTTTATGACAAAAACTACTTCAGGTAAGACTGATGCTATTCTAAGTCAATTTTTCATAGTAAATATTCTACCGTATTTGTTTAGAGGCCAAGCTTTTTTATCCCCTTAAAAATGCATCCTTAATTTATTAGTTTAGTTTCTGATATTATGTATGAAGACTGAGAGGTAGAGGTACTTTACAATATGTAAGGGGAGGAGGTAGGGGTGTGTGTGTGTGTGTGTGTGTGTGTGTCCCAATGTCATCTTGGTGGGAGATCGTCTGCTGGTTGCATCTAGTCTCACCTCCACAAATGTGGGGATAACCCCTCCTGTGTCTTCTGGGTGCTATTTTCTACTCAGTGCATGGGTGCATGTGCATGTGTATACAGGTTTGTGTATGTGAATGTGGGATGTGTGTGCGTATGTGTGTGTGTGCGTGTGTGTGTGTCCCTACAAGTGACCTGGACCACTGAATGAGGCATTTTTGACATGGAATGGATTGGATAAGAGGCTGAGGAATCTCAGGGCAGAAAGGAGGTGAACATCTTGTGGGGGATGCACTGGTTGCTATTGATTGGTAGTGGTTAGTAGTAACAGTGGGGAAGCAAGGTTTTCACTCTGCTCCCAGGCTGATGATGATGATGATGAATGGCTTCTGCTGGGGCACGTGCCTGTGGTCTCTCCTTCTCACTCTTTTTGTCTGTGTGATTTGTCCTCTTCCTTTCTCTTGGTCCGTGGAGACTTTTATCTAGTCTAGTGGCAGAAACAATCTCCTCTCAAAGTCTGCTCTCAATCTTTCTGTTTTACACCTAGCCCAGTGGCTTTTGAACTCAATATTTAAGAATAGTCCCTTGTGGTTTTCTGGCTATTCAGTGTGATGTTGACCTCCAAGCAGCAGGTGGCTCACATCTAGGTGTCTAGGCAAAGAGGGGATGTCCTTGGAGTAACAATGAGGAAATTCCATGAGAGCAGATGTGAAGGAAATTACTATTTCAAATTATTATTATATGTTATGTCCTACTTGCTTGATAATATATATGCAAGATTTAAATAGGAGAACATCTGTAGACGGTAGACTTTAAAAAAATTCAGGCATATTTGCTAAGCTGACTTTAAATAAAATAAGGATGATAATTTGCATCACCCTTGGTTTGCAAAGTACTTTTACCATATGATGTTAATCTTATATCCAACTTGTGAAACAGGCAGGATCTGTCATGTTTTTCTCTGTTTCGTGATAAAGGATCAGAGAGGTTACATGACTTCCACAGAGTTGCAAAGCGAGTAAATGTCAGAGGATCCAGGACTTTGGATTCTAGTCCAAGTCTCATTCTGCTACTCCAAGACTGCTTCTCTATGATATGGAAGGGTTGGCCCTGTCACTGAGTAAGCTATGCCTCATAGGTGCCCATCGAAGGACAGGATGTTTCTCTATCTATGGCATCATACATACCATTCTTTGTCCTATATATGGTCAGTTGTAGATGGATAAGCTGCCCCAAGTGACCTTTCATGAAGAGGCCCTCTTGGTTTTGTTTTTGTTTTTTTCTATCATAGCTTACAGGACTGCTGAAAACTTTGACCTATTTCATAAGTAAGTATTTAATTAATTAGTTAATCCACCTATCAACTATTTATTGGTGCCAAGTTCTGGGATAGGCTGTGGGGAGAGAAATGTATAATTTGTTCTCTGACCAGAATGCACAGGAATGAGGAACGACCAGTGAGGCTTAGTAAGTGGCTGACTGATGGTGGTGTGCTTAGGTAGTGATAGAGGTGTTTTTAAAGTGCTGTGGGAGAACAGGGGCGAGACCATTAACCAAGACCAGGCAGGGGAAGTTTTCATGGAGTGAACTGAAAAATTGATCAGCCCGGAATAAGGAAAGGATATTCTAGCAGAGGGGTAGCCTTGAAGAAAATCATGGAAGCCTGGGGGTGCGAAGGCCAATGTGACTGGCGTTGGAGTGAGGGGGTGAGTGATGGGACAAGAGCCATGGAGATTGACAGAGGTCAGAATGTGAGGGGCCCTAGAACCTAAACTAGGTCTGGACTTTATGCTGAGGCAGGTGGGAATTGCTTGGGGATGGTCAGAAAGGGGATGATAATAGTAGTTTTAAAAAAAATCTTTCTTGCAGCAGAGGATGGTTTAGAGAGAAATGAGACTTCAGGCTGTCACATCACTTAGAGGAAGAAGGCCTTGACCTGGGCACCATCAAGGCTGTGGAAGACGACAGGGATACGTTTGTGAGGTGGTTAGGAGAGGTAATTGATGTTGGTAGAGATGAATGGGTTGTGGTCATGCTTAAGAGAGGGAAATCCCTAGGCACCATCTCATTCCTGGATGGACAGGTGGAGGATACTGTCTCTTATGAGAAAGGGAAGCCTTGGAGGAGGAGCAGGTGGTGAGCGTGGGAATGATAGTTTGCATCACCCTTGGTTTGCAAAGTACTTTTACATGTGATGTTAATCTCATAGCCAGCTTGTAAAATAGGCAAAATGGGTAGGGTTTGGTCAGGTACATAAGAGGGTCCCATGGCAGTATTTAATAGGCAGGAAAGAAGGGTGATCCAATGTGAGCAGAGGTCCACACTGCCAGCGCTAAATAAACTCACAGGGAAGCTCTTGTTGCCTCTTCTGCCATCCAGTGATATCAACCTGAGATTGAGAGGGGATCTGGACTAGTACAAAAGAGGTGTTCTCAGCTACACTCTAAAGATTTGTCTTTATGCTATAGGACCTTCATCTCATGAGCTTAAGACCTGGAGGGAGGAAATTGAGAAATTTGCAAAGCAGCTGCAACTAAAATCAAGATTTAAAAAATAAAGTCCTTACCTGATTTTTTAGGGAACAAGAGAAATAACTTCAAATCAAACCTTAGTTGATCCAGATCTAAAATAGATTTAAATCAGCTCTCCAAAGCCTGGGCAGGTTTTTAAATCAAAACCTGTGTTTCAGGTTCCTTTTGTTAAAGAAATGCCCTTACTTGATAGAACATCAAAACCTCATTAAATTGCAAACATTGGACTATAAAAGATGGAGAATGAGCAATTCTACTTAGCCGCTGCAGCCTTCCACACGGTGCCCCAGAAGGACAATGAGTTCCAAAGGTCAGGGTTACACATGGCGTGGTAAGTGTTTTTCTCCTTCTAACACTCAACAGGCTTGGAAAATGGCCAATTCGAGAGACAGAGAGCGAAAGAGGGAGAGGAGAAGAGGGAGGGAGAGAGAGAGACAGGGAGGAGGGTAAAGGGAAAGAGGGAGGGAGGGCGAGAGAGAGAGAGAGAGAGAGAGAGAGAGAGAGAGTGAGAGTGTCAGTCTGTAGTCAGACTTCTTCAAGAATGAAACTTTTCCCCCCCTGTAGAAAAAAAAAATTGAAAAAAGGCAAACCCTGAAGAAAAGCACCCAGCTGCTAACTAGTTGTCTAGCTGTCTATTTGTGGGCACTTCCTTTCATCTTGTCATATCTTTTGTGGTGTTTGAAATGTTTGGAGCTTAAGAGTGGAAGAACACTCAGTGGAATCCAAAATTTTATTAAAAGAAAGGGAAAGGGAGACAGCATAGTTCTGACAACACGTGAGTATTTCAATGTTGGGGCCATATTCTGCCCAAATATCAAGCAGAGGAGCCCTCTATTTCTAGCTAAATGAAGCAGAAAACATACTTCGATTAAAAATACACAAGAAGATAACATGTAGGAAACCAACTTATTTTGTGGGAAGGCTGCAGAGCAATACAAATGGACCTTAAGAAGGGGCCAGGAGGAGAGGGGCCTCCTTCCCAGGCTTGGCCAGGGTCCTTTTGTGCTGGTTCATTGGAATGCTAATTTCTGCTCCATTGTCCCTGGGAAGCCACTCTGCTTTCTTGCACTGGAAGCCCTTTCTCACTCTCTTGTCTTTGGTGGTCTTCACCAGCTGCTTCTATTAGCTTAGAGCCTCAGGAGATTTTATTTCCATGAATGTTGTTTTGTCCAGACCTCTGTTTCTGTTTGATCGATTCATCCATTTGATTCTCATTCCTTCTTGCATTCATCCTCAGGGGTTAAACCACCAGATTATGGTTTCCTTGTCAAAATTAGAAACCCAAAGTGGACTGTCACAAGGATCCTGGGGATTTTGTCTTTGACATCCATTTTGGAGGAAATGGAGATTGAAATCTTAGCAGGAGAATCTCTTCAGGGACTCTGATTTTTCTTTAAAAGGAACCAAGTCCTGAATTAAAATAAATACCTAGACTTCAGATGAGGCATCAGAGAATCAACAGAGGGCCTAAGTCTTTGTTTCACTGGCTGGCTGTGTGCACCGTAATTAGGGGGAGAGAGCTCAGGGAATTATCCACAGCTCAGTTTTCATAGCCAGTTTTCTTTTCAAATTGGATACTTAACATATTGCTCAGAAAATGTATTTCAAAGACTTCGCTAGGTGCCTGTGGTATGCTGTGGCATTGACAGATGGGCAGAAGCTGGGAGGGTGGGTGGGTTCTGTTCCTTCGTGTCCTAAAATACCAGCAGCTGCTGGGCTGCACATTTCTGTGCTACTTGGGGCTTTTTGCCTAGCATTGGAGTAAGTTGTGGTCTCTGTCGTTTCTTCTACTACGTGAGGAGGCAACTGGCGTAGCGTGACAAGGTGGGAAGAACCAAAGCCGGGTCCGCCAGATCTGGCTTCTGCCACCCATCCTCCCTGGGCTGCATCTGTAAAATGGGGAAAATCTGCTTTATGGTTGTGAGGGTTATATGAGATCACATATGTAAAGTTCCAGGGATCTGGAAGGCATTCGAGAAAAATTAATTACATACTCTTCTATCCCTTAACCCCTACCCTCATGGAAGATTGAGAAATGACTCTAAACCTAATAAACAGTTTGACGCTGTCCCTCAAATGTGTCATGCTTCTTCCTGTCTCCAAGATTCATTTGGCACTGCTGTCCTTCTGATTGGAATGGTCTTTCCCTAGATTCCTGCCCCCACCACACCCCATGGCTGGCTCCTCAGCATCATTCAAGTCTGAGCTTTAAGGTGGCTTTTTGCAAAGGCTCTTCTTGCCCTGGTTAAAAATAACCCTAGGCTATTAGTCACAACAGCAAAGACATGGAACCAACCCAAATGCCCAGCAGTGATAGACTGGATAAAGAAAATGTGGTACATATATGCCATGGAATACTATGCAGCTGTAAAAAGGAGTGAAATCATGTCCTTTGCAGGGACATGGATAAAATTGGAAGCCATCATCCTCAGCACACTAACACAGGAACAGAAAACCAAACACTGCATGTTCTCACTTACAAGTGGGAGCTGAACAATGAGAACACATGGACACAGGGAGGGGAAGAACACACCAGGGCCTGTCAGGGGAGGAGACTAGGGGAGGGAGAGCATCAGGACAAATGGGTGACGCATATGGGGCTTAACACCTAGGTGATGGGTTGATAAGTGCAGCAAACCACCATGGCACACATTTACCTATGTAACAAACCTGCACATTCTGCTCATGTAACCTGGAACTTAATGTAAAAGAAAAGAAAAAGAAAAGAAAAAACCCTAGGCTAGCCCCTTAAGTCATCTATTTTTTTTCCTAGTACTTACAGAAATCTCAAGTGTTTTTTTTTTCCTTGATGCATATTACCTACTTCTTTCTGCTTAAACATAAGAACCATGAGTGTGTAAACTTTGTCTTATTTACTAGAATACTGTGTGGCATAGATGTTTATGTGCTTTGGCGTGATGCTGGCTGAGGATACAGGCATGAGTAAGACCCAGATCCTACTCTCCAGGAACTGTCAGACATGTTAAGAAATAGTTTATAATGCACACAGGATTCTTGTGACTATATATCCTTTTGGCTTCCACAGAGTAGGCAGACATAGACATATATAATTTTATATAGTAATCTGAGGCCAGTGCATTAATAGAAGTGTATTCTAGGTATAGTGACACAAGAAAGATTTGATGATTCTGCCTGGATGTTCTAAGTAAGGTTTCCAGGAGGAGAGGTAATTCAGCTAGGACTTGCAGGATTAATTGCAGGTCCTGGTTAGGTAGACTGGGGTGGAAAGGCATATCAACAGGAAACCTAGAGATACAACATAGCACACAGCACATAGTGGGGCATAGTTTGTTCAGGTTTTTATATTAAACCTGTAATATTTCAGCATATTGGCTTCCTCTCTGCATTCCAACCTTTTAGGGTTATTTTCAATTCCTCATCCTGACATCTGTGATATTAAAAATCTCTCCTAACTTGGAGTCATCTGAAGTATGTCCATAAAGCCCTATAAAACTGGTCAGTGGCTGGAATTGAAGGGGTAAGAAGGGAAATGGGCATAAGAGATATTTACCCGAGAAAGGTTTAAAACTGAACCAATCATAGGGAGAAAGTGTGCTGTGGAAAGAGCTCTGGGCCGGAAGTTAGAAGACCTGGTCCCTCACTCTTTCTGTCACTTGTGTGGTCCTAGATCATTTAATCTCTCTAGGCCTCAGTTTTTTTCATCTGTAAAGCAACAGCAACAACAAAATAAAATAC
This sequence comes from Cacajao melanocephalus, assembly GCA_963573385.1. Classification (NCBI taxonomy): domain Eukaryota; kingdom Metazoa; phylum Chordata; class Mammalia; order Primates; family Pitheciidae; genus Cacajao; species Cacajao melanocephalus. The sequence continues at coordinate 28,746 of CAUYLG010003887.1, forward strand.
AAAGTGTGGCTAACAATAAGATTGGGAATCACAGGTGATGGGTTTGAGCTTCCAAGGAATCTTCACTGCAATTTAAGTGAAACTTAAATTGGGCTATGAGACTACCTGGAGGTGTTAGGATTCTATGGACTTTAAATGTTTATTGCCATTTGACTTTTTCCCTAACCATTTTCAGGTTTAGATTTGCAAAATATTTTTACTTCCTTGTTTTTCCCAATCTCCCCTACATTCATTTGTAATTGATAGTGTTGGTTTTTCCATATTGTCAGCCAACAGTTGAGCATGGGATATTTCTATCCCAGATATTCCTCCACAAAGCTATAATCAAATAATGCCAGTTTTTTTCTCACACAGATATTAGTGAAGACTAGAGAGAGTCACTGAGAATCATGCCCTATGTCAGTATGTCGAATCCATTTTCCAAACTTTTCAGGGTGTGGGTCTCTCTGTTGCCACGAGATGAGTTGTGGTTGTGCCCTTGATTGGCTGGACTGTTGGCATGTGTCCTGTGAAAGCTTTAAGGAACCCTGGGCATGATCCGATCTACCTACCTCATTTTACAGAAGAAGTTGTTGAGTCCTAAGAGAAAAGAATTTGTTCAAGCTTTGACAGTCAGTAGATGAGCTAAAACAAAGTGAAACAGACAACAAAGAAGGAGAAATCACCTGTGGCATAGCCTTCCCTATTCTATTTTACATTTAAAATCTATGTAAAAATTATCAATATATGAATTTGTTTCAGAAAGGATCAGGCTGACTTTTAAAAATATACACTACAAAAAGGTTTCTAAAAGGTAATTGAGAATGACAGGGCACTCGCCCATAGACTGGGAAAAAATATTTGCAAGAGATGTATCTGATAAAGGACTGTTATTCAAAATATACAAAGTACTGTTAAAACTCAACAATAAGAAAATAAACAACCCAGGTAAAAAAAATGGGCAAAAGATCTGAACAGATACCTCACCAAAGAAGATACAGAAATGTAGAATAAGCATATAAGCACATGAAAAGATGCTCATATTATATGTCATTAGGGAACTGAAAATGAAAACAATGAGATACACACCTTTTAGGGTGACTAAAACCCAGACCACTAATACTAGCAAATGCTGGTGAGGTAGCAGAGCAAGAGGAACTCTCATTAGTCACTGGTGGGAATGCAAAATGATATAGCCACTGTATTAGTCTGCTCTCATGCTGCTAATAAAGACATGCTCCAGGCTAGGTAATCTATTAAAAAAAAAGAGTTTGTTTTTGTTTTTGTTTTGATGGAGTCTTGCTCTGTTGCCCAGGCTGGAGTGCAGTGGTGCCATCTCAGCTCACTGCAACCCCCCGCCTCCCGGGTTCAAGCGATTCTCCTGCCTCAGCCTCCCGAGTAGTTGGGATTACAGATGCTGCCACCACACCAGGTAATTTTTTTTGTATTTTTAGTAGAGACGGGATTTCACCATGTTGTTCAGGCTGGTCTCAAACGCCTGACCTCAAATGATCTGCCTGCCTTGGCCTCACAAAGTACTGGGATTATAGGTGTGGGCCACTGTGCTCTGCCAAGAAAAGAAGTTTAATTGACTCACAGTTCCACATGGTTGAGGAACCCTCAGGAAACTTACAGTCATGGCAGAAGGCACCTCTTCACAGTGTGGCAGGAGAGAGAATGAGAGAATAATAGCCAAATGAAGGGGGAAGCCCCTTATAAAACCATCAGATCTCATGAGAACTCACTCACTATCTTGAGAACAGTATAGGGAAACCACAATACTGTTGTAATAATCTCCTTGACTCATGGGGATTATTACAGTTCAAGATAAGATTTTGAGTAGGGACATAGCCAAACCATATCAGCTACTTTGGAAGACATCTTGGCAGTTTTTTTTTTTTTTTTAGAAATGAAACACACGCTTACTTTACAATCTAGCAATTGTGCTCCTTGGTATTTACTCAAATGAATTAAAAACTTAAGTTCACATAAAAACCTGTACACAGATATTTACTGCAGCTTGATTCACTAATTGCCAAAACTCAAAAGCAACCAAGAAGTCCTTCAGTAAGTGAATGGATAAATAAACTGGTAATTCAGACAGTGGGATATTATTCAGTGTTAAAAAGAAATAAACGATCAAGCCATAGAAGAACCTTAAATGCATATTACTAAGTGAAAGAGGCCAATCTGAAAAAGCTACATACTGTCTGACTACAACTGTATGACATTCTGGAACATACAAAACTCTGTAGACAGTAAAAAGATTAGTGGTTGCCAGAGATTTGGGAGGTGGGAGGGATGAATAGGCAGAGCACAGATGAGTTTTTGGTCAGTGAACTACTCTGTATGATACTGCAATGGTAGATACATGTGATTAAACACATATCAAAACCCATAGAACATACAGCACCAAGAGTAAACCCTAATGTAAATGATGGATTTGGGATGAAAAGGATATATTAATGTAGGTTCATGGAATGTAACTATATATATATATGAAATATGTATATTTCCAAGGCCTATATCCCTTGGAAAAATGCTATTCTCAGCTAGATCAGAGCCCTGGGACCTGTTACCTTCAGTCATTTGCCTCTAGGTGTCTCTAGGTTCCGGAACCTACTGGGTTTGTTTTAGCTACACAGGCCAAAACTGGAGAGCTGAGAAGCTGTGTAGGTCCAGTCAGGTGTGATTCTTGATATCAGAATGTATTTTGGTTCAGGGTATAACTTTGTCCACTGTTATAAATAAAGAGAAAAGTCGCACCTGACGGGGAAAGGGAGCTAGTGAGAGCCTTGTCATGTCTAGGACATAGTTAGGTGGCTAAGATTTTAGGCAAGGATCTGGGCTCAGGAAAGAAATAAAGCCAGGTACTTCTCATATAGCCTATGACAAGTGATGGTGGTGGCGGGAAGGAAAATAATGAAAATAATAATAATTATAATGACAAGCACTTACAAAGTTTCTTACAAATGGGGTGAATGCTATTCTAAACATTTAGCATCTTATTTACAAATTTAATCCTTCTAGGAATCCATTCTCATTTCAAAAATGCAGAAACTGAGGAATAGAAAGGTTAAATAACCCAAGGTCCCCCAGTTAGGTAGGTTAAGATCTAGAATTCACATGGATGTCTAGGCCCCTCCTGAATAAACAGGCCTTGTTTCTAGACCTTAGGGCTGAAGTTGCTGAATTGCTCCACTGGTTAGAGTCTGGGCAGGTAGAAGACTTTGAGCCGATAGCTGTAGGGCTGGTTGTTGGGGAGGATTGCTAAGGTGGGTCCTGAATGAAAATTGGAGCAAGTGTACTGGAGGTTTAGATGGGGTCTGAGAACAAAACTGCAGTGATCAACGTTTCTCTTCATGTTCTTCTTCAGTTTGTTATTGCTGCAACAATAACTAGCATTTTGTTTTCTTGTCTATGGATGGGCGACCTAATAATCTGTATTCTCATTAGCCTTGAAATTCTTGCAACCATACTGTCCAAATCTCTTGCTTTTCTTCACTAAAAAAATAATTTATGTAAATATAATGCTATCTAATCTAATAATGCTGGATATTGGGGAAAGATATATAGATTCAAGTGATACTTTCACAATCATAATACCACTTTGGTAGCATTCTTCAGTATATTCTTTGGTTTAGTCTAGACTTTTCCAGGGTTCTTGTATTGGTGCAATTAATCACTAGATGCCGAGAACCCTCAGAAGAAGCTAGGATCACAAGATGATACAATTGAGGACAGACATCTCTACAGCAGAGCTAAGCACTCTCCGTGTTCCTTCTGTTCCTCCTGAAAATACGCCTCATGCTTTTCATGCTTGACTGTTATAATGCCGTGAGAATTAAGGAAAATATGTGCTCTTATGTTGTGGTATGGTGCGGAGGGGATTTTAACCTCTATAAACTTTGTTACATCTGTTTGTTGGAACGTGGAAGGTTTGACGGGACCTGTTGCTATGGTTTGTGAAGGAGGATCATGAAGCCAGTAAGGATTCTGAAGAGTCCATGAGCCAGACTAGTTTTTGCTTTTAGCTTTGTTGTACTGAAACCCAAAGGGGACCATGACTTCAGATGGAAGAGCTGGTAGTGGAAATGCTAGGGAAGGCAGAAGCTGAGCTGATAACAGCTTCTCTTATGAATGAGCAAGGGGACCTACATTTGCATGCTATATAATCTTAAACCTTCTAGAGAACAGGAGGCATGCTTTGTGCTTCTTGGTTCCATAGTATCTTGACTTCTCAGGAAATATTTGCTGACCTGAATTTAAAGGTGGGCTTTCTTTTCACATGATAGTTGGGTAAGATGACCTGAGGGTTTCTATGGATTTCTCTAAGACTGAGAATAAGTAGATGAGTGAAATGAAACCTAATGCTCAGTACATAGTGGAGGCTCATTAAATATTTGTGAATAAAAGCCTTTTTCCTGGTTGCATGTTAAATTATAAAACTGGGGTCAAAAGGAGATCTGAGACTTATCTTGTTTAAGCAATATTTCTTACTTTCAACCTTTTCTGTTCAGTAGAGAACGCTAAACTCCTCTAGTGATAATTCCCACAGTCTGAGAAACAGCTCCTGGCCAGGAAGGACACGTGCAGTGTAAGCAGGGGTACTTGACTTGGTAAGCATTTAGAGGAACTACCCAAGGATATTTGGACCAGTACCTCAGCAAAATCCCTATTGTAGAGAAAGAGACATACAAAGATGCCATCCACAAAGACTTACTCCTCCACTCCCCTTTATTCCTGCTTGAACTGTGGATCCTCCGTTTCCTGACATGTGAGAAGTATAAGCTGAATCCATAATCAGCTCTTAATTCACAGGTCTGCGGCTATTTTCTCTACTGATCTCCTAAAACTCTTTTTAGTCTCTTTCATTGGTGGACATTATCCTTAATATTTTGCACTTTCTGGAAAACAGCTTTGCTGTGTTCAAGAGACTTCAGTTTGCACTTGGACATACATGTTTTTGAATCTAGTGCATTGTGACTTTGAGCAAATTATTCTGTTTCATTATCTTGAAGAGTGGAAGCAATACCACTGTACTGCACTGCTGTGAATGTAAAAGATGATACACAGTACTGGGCACCTGGTAAGCATTCAGGAAATATTTGTCCCTTTATTCCTTGTTGCTGCCTTAATTTTTTTTTCCTACCCTGGCATTCTGCTTCTTTGTCATTTTTTTGGCAGAGCTGAGCATAATGAGCCTGCATAGAGCCCCGTTGCCCTGTCTTTGGGTCTTGATTGCTTTTGCCTTTCCACCTATAAATGAAGCATCACCTCCTGGTTCCTTGTTGATTTTTAGAGGCACGACTGTTTGACAAACCATTTCAGGCGCTGTCTGCAGGCTGCCTAATGAGCCCTCATCCTTCACATCACTGACTGTTCAAGTGATTTAGGGAAAAGTGCCCCCCACTGATGTGTAAGAAACAGATGCAGTATAATTGTTCCATATCTTTCCCCCTTTTCTTTTTCTCTATCTCAATTTCTATGCATGTTTTCCCAGGAGATCTAATAGTTTCCATTACCATTTCTCTACTGGGAATATATTCCAATAATGCAATGTTTTTGCTAATCAAAGTACTATATTAATTGATATTTATGGGTATTTTTCTTAATCTGATGTTTGTTGCTGTTTCATCTAACGCTTATTATTTAATGGCCTGGTTTCCCATTTCTAGATTGCTTTAAACCTTGAACGTGCTTTTAGCTGGCCTTTAAACATCACCTCTATTTCTTCCTGTTTTGGTGGCTCTCCCCTTCTTGCCTTTCCTTCTTAAGGCAGTAAATAGAAACGCTTGCGTGCTTGTAGTTTAACTGGTGCATAAGTGCCTTTAACAAACTTCTCTAGCTATGTTATTCAAAATAGCAGCACTTTCATAGAACCTATGCATCTTATTTTCAATCTGGTTTCCCTTATAGACTTGTGGTTTGTATCCTGGAATAGCAAAATACGCACTTGAATCATGGATTCCCAGGGCTATATGGGATCTGAAAGGAGGTCTAGTTCAAATCCCTATCTGATGCTTTTTTGACTTTCTTAGGCAACGTAGCAATATCTGAACCCCTCACCTGCTTGTGACCTGGACAAACTAGAAAAAACAAAGAGTGTGGTACTGAATTCTGCAGACAAATTTGGTGAATACATCGGTGGTTGTGTTAATTTCAAAATAGCAGACTGTTTTTTTTCTGTGTTAAATTAGAATGTGTTGACTGTCTTGAGTCCTAGAGAATTGGTGGTCCCTTGGTAATTTGTGGATAAAGCCTTAATACTGTGTCACAGATGTGTTGCATGCTTATGGTAGCAGTCTTCCTCAGGGTTGCAGAAAGAACTTGGACATAGTGATTCAGTTAATCCTGTTTTGTAACTAGGATGAAAAAAATTCAAGGAAAAGTCAATTGCCTCTGCCAAAATTTAATAACTATGCTAAGGAGCTGCTTAATTGCAGTGGTTATTTTAGGCGTAATTATTTAAACTAGGGATTCCCATCTTTTTTGGATATGCATTTCTAGCCTCACCTCTTCCACAAAGGATTTGAGACAGCTCAAATATTTGTTTCATTACACAGCAACCCTTCTCCTCAAAGAACTGAATGTAATATATTTATTTTTAAATTCATATAAATTAAATTGTGTTTTGAACATTTTTCAAAAATTAGGAAGGGGAATGTAGTAGGAAAAGCTCTGCAATTAGAATCAGAGAACCTGAGCTCCACTCCCAGCTTTGCAGATTAATAGCTGCATGGTCTTGGACCATGCATCTGTAATTTGGGGGAAAATAATATAGATGATTTAATACTAACAAGTTCCATTTATAATTATTAATATGTGTCAGATTTGTAATTTAGCTCCAGTTCCCTCTATAATCCTGCAAAGTATGTCTGATGCCCCCTGTTTTAAAGATAAGAAAAATGAAGGCTGAAAAAGTTGATGTGACTTGTTGAAATGAGCCCCAATAGGCACAGGAGTGGCAGAACATAGATTTTTATGGCTTTTCCCATGATGCCAGGATGTCTCTAGGTAGAAGGAGGACCAGGCGAATCTAATTCTGTTCATTGTATGTTTTTCATGCTTATGGAGAGGTTGTCAATGAGCATAGCTCCTTAGTGAAGTGACAGTCACTTAGTGATTGGACACTGGGGCTGCTGAGCCCTGCCTCAGTTAGGTTCACAATTTATAAGCTTGGTGTAGCTACATAGCTTGGTTCTTACTTGTGCAACTGAAGAAAGAAAGGTTTGCGATAGAATAATCTTGGTTCAAGTCTAGCTCTGCTTGCCTTAGTTATCTAAACATAGTGGCTTGAAACAACACACATTTATTATCTTGTAGTTTCTGTAGGTCAGAAATCTAAACATGGCTGAGTTGAGTCCTCTGCTCCGGGGCTCAAAGGCTGAAATCATGGTGTCTGGCTGGTTACATTCTCATCTGGAGGCTTGACCGGAGAAGAACACACTTCCAAGCTTATTCAGGTTGTGGGCAGAATTTATTTCTTGGTGGTCTGTAGGAGTTGGATGCCTCCGTTTCTCTCTTGCTATTGGCTGAAGGACATCTGCAGGTCCTACAGTTCACCTGCAGTTCCCCACCATGTTGTCCTCTACCTTGGCAGTTCACAACATAGCAGCTTCCTTCTTCAAATCCAGCAGGAGAGCCAGACTGAGTCTTCTAACAAGGTGGAGTCTTACATACAGTAACCTCATGGGAATGATGTCCCATCCACTTTGCTATATTCTGTGGGCCAGAGGAAAGTCCCAATTCCTGCCTACACTCAAGAGGACTGCCAAAGTTGGTTTGGAGTTTCAGTGGAAGCTGCAGCTTTTAAGAAAAATCACTAACGTGGTCTTTCAGCTAAGAGGGTTTGACCATTTGTGGAGCTTCAGAAGAGCAGTGAGGGGAAAGGTGACACCTGCCTGGGTGGTCACATTAACCAAATCTGCTTGAGGCATCAATGTTAAAGAGAAATCTTTTTACGCAGAACTGATGTTTGGTCACTCACTCGCTCTTCTTGAATTTTCTTTGTTAAATTGGAACCTTAATTACTTATGGAGTTGTGGTGGGATGATGGATATCAAAAAAGTTACTTGCAAACAGTAACACAACATGTTTACTAGTCACCTTTCTGCCTGGAAGAGACAGGATCCCCCTTCACATCAGCTGCTGAGAGTTGGCATGGTGCCAGCCGCCTTTCTAGGAATTCATCTGCCCCAACCACACAAAAATAAAAATGCAAACACTTTCTAGCCTGATGAAAAATAATGCAATGATTTGCACATTTTGGATGCTTAAAAATCAACAGGGGCCATTGTAAAGACTCTTCCAAGCATCTTTAAAAAGGACTGACATGTCATCATTTTGCTGGGAGTTTCCATCCCTTTTTCATTCCACCTTGTAATTTTCCTTCTGGACCAGTTAGAAAAAAAAAAGAATTTTAGAAAGCAGCAGTAAAAGAAAGCCTTAAGAAAACACTCCCATGTCTCACAGTTAGCCAGAGGTTTCTGAAATAGTCACTTCCTGCCTAATTCTGGCCTTGCGTCCTTATTCAGGTGCCTGAGTTGGAACTTGTTGGGCAAGAAAGCAGGGCCATAATGATATCTTCTATAAACATATGCTCCCTTTTAAAGGGATTCTTAAGATTACCAGAATATTCGTAATTTTCATCTCAAGGATTGGCTGAGTTGGATGGTTTAGTTTTTGATGGTTCCAAATCGCAATGTGTTTCTGACAAATGGTGAATGGCCTTGTCTTTAGCAGTCACTCTGTATCTTCATGAAATTAGGTGGTTGGCTCAATTTGATTATTACAGTTTTCTGTATTCCTTCTGGGGTTACCATTAATAATGTTCAGCAGTTTTAAAAACAATTTTTGTTGAACCTTGGTGTACAATGCATGCTAACTTTCATTATGTTTGGCTCACTATTACATTCAAATGACCCAGTTTTGAGGAAGATATTGGTACCTACACTTGGCTTCTCTATTCCCTCCATAATCCGTAGATTCACTGGTTTTCTCTATGCATGAAATCATATTCAATGCCATAATGCCTCATCTAGTTATCTAACTGTGGGTTTGATTTCTTTAGGATAATCTTAACAATGCAGTCAGTAAATCAAGAGAATATCTGAACAAACATGACAGTATTTTAAGTGAGCCTTTTAAAAAAGATTTGCATTTGGAAACTATTTTCTCAGAAAACTTTTCTGAGCACGTATTTAGTGCCAGGCATTCTGCTTGATATTTGAGTGAAAGAAGAAATACAACCATCACATCATTGGTTATAAGTTCTTTGAGACAATAGCTGTGTATTACTCACCCTTGAATATGCCAAATACAAGCACTTGAAATATACTAATAATCATGGTAAAATAAGTAGAGTTAATACATAAGTATTAATAAAGTACCCTGGAGCCAGATGGTTTTAGTAGTGAATTATTTCAAAATTTAAAAGAACAGATACATACATTATTTCACATAGAAAATAAAGGAATTTTTCATGTAGCAAGCATTCTTTGTTGTGAGGGAGGCAACACGTTTTCTGAGCTCTTTTCCTACATTTGTGTGAGTTCTCATAGGAGGCAAGACCCATGTCCCATAATATAGGCTCATACGGAAACTGGGCCTTGTGCAAGCTGCCCTCCTAGGGTTTTGAATCTGAATGAGTGTGGCAAAGAAACAACAGCAGAGCAAATGTTCTGAAATGGTAGGTGTGGCACCTGGGCCCAACGATGGTATTGCCCATGACAACATACTAGCTGTGGGCTGGCATGTTTGGTTTCCCTTGGTTTATGGGCTCGGTCTTCTAGCTTTGTAATTTATTCTATGATCTACGCATTGTCTTACTAATCAAACCATTCTCTGATGACGTTTTCTAGTGTTAGTGTCTGTTATGACAGTTCTATTTGATAATACCTCTCAAATACACTCAAGTCTTCCACCAGTTTTTTCAAGTGTTTTTCCTGTACCATAGATTTGAATGCACTTTCCTTCCCAGTTACTTTCACCTGAAAATATTTCTGTTGTTTTCAACCAAGAACCCTAACTGGTATAGAAATTGTTATAGGAGAGGATTGCACACAAATGATTCTCAGAAGGTAGGGAAGTGTGTGTGTACGTGTGTGTGTGTGTGCACATGTGCAATTGGAATTGTATATTTGCCCTAAGTGGAACTGAGGGTGGGGAAAATCCAGATAGTCAAGGAAACTGGCAGTGCCTGGCATGCATTTATGAAACAGCAAATTATTATACAACTTGTGGTCCCATAGAATGAAGTGCCCAGTGGAGGCTTTAGGAAATCAAGTGGGTGTCACCATGAAACAGCCTGGCATGGAGAGATTAAAAAATGCCAGAATGGTCAGAGGGTAGATGCTTCTAATAGCTCTGAGTAACTTAAAGAAAGAGAAAGACTTGTTCAAATGTCTTGGTTCAACAAATAAATAGAAATCCAGGAAATATTAATATCTGTGCTAGAGTTGTGTTTCCCTTCGCTAGGGCAAACAAAATATGATTTACTGAGGTGCAATGTCAGTTGAATGCATAGACTTAACAGGTTTATTATGTGAAGGGTGTGGAAAAGAATGACACCTGAAGACTCGGAAAGGAGATCCCATCCCCCAGCTTTCCTTGTTAACCAAATAGCCCATTCTCTCTTACATGGTAATGCTAGTAATATCTTGCTAAATGATAACTTTTTTACCAGAGGGGATTACTTTTTAAAGGAAAGCCAGTTTGTACTCCTGTCCTTCTTTATTTCTAAACAAACTAAAAGAATTTAGCATGTCTCAGTGGACTTAGCCCAGAAGAAGAAGACTTCAACACCAAAATAATTTTAGGACTTTAGCAATTTATGTTGGCAAGACTCTGAAGAATATGTGTGAGAAAGCTTGCCTGGGTGCTCAATCAGGGAAGAGAAAACAGAAATTTAGATTGAGTTGAATACTTTGGTATGGGTTCGCTTATCAGAAATTCTGGATTCAGTGTGCCATATTTAGCAGATGGAACAGTTCTACTTGATTGGTTGACTGAAATCAGGATATTATTTTTATAATCTTGTTCCATATTGAAGCTTAGATACAGAATTTTCTTTACTTATTATAAGACAGGGGATACTAATGGCAGAAAGTAGCATTTACTAGTGGTGAAATCAGCATAGAAAGATTTGGAGATGAAGAGACCCATTCGTGGCATTTAACAACTAGGGGAGCAAGGTCAGAGGTTATCACCATTATCGGAGTCTGCAGTGATCTTTGGTTAGTGACTAGGATCAAAATGAAAGTCAGCACACCAAAGTTCTTGACTTGTATGATTGAAAAAAGAAAATCCCCTGCAAGCCGATGAACTAAGGCCTGACATGAACTACTAAAAAGATCATGTCCAGTAACCAAATTCTCAGACCTGAGTAAGGTCATGAAATATTTTGGTTAAAGAGGAGACTGCATTCCTGGAATGGCACAACCCCACAGTCACATCACAGCTATGTACTGGGAGTCTTCCTCCTAATCTTCTCCAAAGGGACCTGCCACACTGTGATGGTAAATACTGAGTGTCAACTTGATTGGATTGAAGAATGCAAAGTATTGCTTCTGGGTGTGTCTGTGAGGGTGTTGCCAAAGGGGATTATCGTTTGAGTCAGTGACCTAGGAAAGGCAGACCCACCATCAATCTGGATGGACACAATCTAATCAGCTGCCAGAGCAGCTAGAAGGAAAGCAGGTGGAAGAACTAGATTGGCTGAGTCTTCAGGCCTCCATATCTCTCTTGTGCTAAACGCTTCTTTCCCTCAACCATCAGACTCCACGTTTGTTCTCTTTGGACTTACACCAGTGGTTTGCCAGGGGCTCTCTGGCCTTCAACCACAGACTGAAGGCTGCACTATCAGCTTCCCTACTTTTGAAGCTTTGGGACTTGGACTGGCTTCCTGGCTCCTCAGCTTGCAAATGGCCTATTGTGGGACTTCACCTTGTGATCAGTGTAAGTCAATTCTCCTAATAAACTCCCCTTCATATATTTATCTATCCTGTTCTGAACAGAACTCATAGGATAGATAAATATATGAAGGGGAGTTTATTAAGTTGTATTAACTTACATGATCACAAAGTCCCACAATAGGCCGTCTGCCAGCTGAGGAGCAAGGAAGCCAGTCCAAGTCCTAAGGCTGAAGAACTTGGAGTCTGATGTTTGAGGGCAGGAAGCATCCAGCATGGGAGAAAGATGTAGGCTGGGAGGCTAGGCCAGTCTAGTCTTTTCACATGGTTCTGCCTGCTTTACATTCTGGCTGTGCTGGCAGCTGATTAGATGGTGCCCACCCAGATTAAGGATAGGTCTGCCTTTCCCAGCCCACTGACTCAAATGTTAATCTCCTTTGGCAGTACTCTCACAGACACACCCAGGAGCAATACTTTGCATCCTTCAATCCAATCAAGTTGACACTCAGTATTAACCATCAGAAGTCCACCCCTTGTCCACCACTTGAACCAATACCTATCTCCTGAGATCATGCATAATCTTCAAATAAAGACAATAATAAGGTTGTAATTACAGTTAACAACCGTACAACCAGAAAGGCACCAATCCTCAACCCAAATGCTATTACATAAAGTTAGCAATACTTAAATACTGATATGAAGTCAATAAATCTTATGTCACATGATAAAGGAAAAAGGAAATAAAATGAAGATTTTTTTTAAGTACAAGTGCATGCATGCACAAACGTTTTTAACTAAAGAAGGAGGAAATATTCATGACAATTGCAGTCCTCATTTCTGCAACTGGTCAGGTGGTTGCAGCTGGTGTTCATAACTACCTTCTTGTACTACCCATTCTGTATTCCCTTTACCTTCAGCAAGAACCTCAGCTGGTTTTTTGTTTTTTGTTTTTTGTTTTTTCCTGGTGGAGTGACCCAAACCTTCATTCCTGAAGGGTCTGGGCCATTTGTAGTCCTGCCTGGCTTGGGCTGTTGTAGTCTCCCATTGACCTTAATCACATGGCATAGTAATGCTAAGAAATGCCCTAATGGATCTCCTGTACTCCATGTATACACTTCTTTACCCTTCCTTACCTCCGTTGTGGAGTAGTAGACTGATATCGTCTTGATAGTCCAGATCAATCACCCCAGCAAACACTGTAACTCCCTTCTTAGCCTGTTGACTTGAAGGTAGGAGGAGCCCAAAGTGTCCAGGTGGCAATCTTCACTTCCAGTTTAATGGAATTGTTGTTGTGTCTCGTGGTGGCAGTGTTTCTCCCTCTGGAACTAAGGCCTCTAGGCCAGCAGAACGTAATGTTGCAGGAACAGAAAGCAAAAATTTTGCTAGTGGATCATTAGGGGTGATGGTGAGTGGTGCCACTTCCACTTTTACCCCTTGATTCCTGGGCCTATGAATCCTGGCTGTGTGATAAACAAACAGTACCATATAGTGGACACCGATTCAGAGCATACATCGCCTTTTGGAGAACTTTGCCCGAGCCCTGCAAAGTATTGTCACCTAGTTGGCATTGTAATTGTGACTTCAAAAGGCCATTCCACCGTTCGATCAATCCACCTGCTTCAGGACTATGAGGAACATGCTAAGACCAGTGAATTCAATGAGCATAAGCCCACTGTTACATTTCTTTAGCTGTAAAGTGAGTGCCTTGGTCAGAGGAAATGCTGTGTGGAATACCACTGCAGCAGAGAAGGCATTCGTGAGTCCGTGGAGGGTAGTCTTGGCAAAAGCATTGGATGCAGGATATGCAAATCCATATCCGAAGTGAGTATCTATTCCAGTGAGAACAAACCTCTGCTCTTTCCATGATGAGAGGTCCAATATAATCAACCTGCCACCAGGTAGCTGGCTGATCACCCCCAGGAATTATGCCATATTGAAGGGTCAGTGTTAGTTTCTGCTGCTGGAAAATTGGGCACTCAGCAGTGGCTGTAGCCAGGTCAGCCTTGGTGAATGGAAATCCATGTTGCTGAGCCCATGCATAACATCCATCCTTGCCACCATGGCCACTTGGTTTATGGGCCCATTGGGTGATGACAGGGGTGACCTGGGAAAGAGGCTGAGTAGTGTCCACAAAGCGGGTCATCCTATCCACTTGATAGGGTCTCTGCTGAGGTCACCTGTTGGTGAACACTCACATGGAATACAAAGATCGTCACAGTTTTTGCCCACTCAGTGAGTTCCCTCCATATACCTCTTGCCTACATTTCTTTGTCACCAAATTTCCAGTCATGATTCTTCCAAGTCCCTGACCATTCAGTCAAACCATAGGCTACAGCCATGAATCAGTATATAGTTGCACATCTTGCCATTTCTCCTTCCATGCCAAGTGCACAACTGGGATCACTGCTTGAAGTTCCGCCCACTGGGAAGATTTCTTTTCACTGCTGTCTTTCAGGAATGTCCTAGAAAGGGGCTGTAGTGCTGCAGCTGTCTGCTTTCTGGTGGTACCTGAATATCGTGCAGAACCATCTGTGAATCAGGCTCCAGTCTTCTCTTCCTCTGTCAACTGATCATAGGGAACTCCCCATGAGGCCATCAGTGCAGGTTGGGGAGAGAAGGCAGGGTGGCAGGAATGGAGACCATGGGCATTTGAGCCACTTTTTAAATGTAACTTGCTTGTGTACTAGGGGCCTGGTTGAGCCCGATCACATAGATACTGCTTTTATTTGTTGATGTAATGCTGCTGTGCATGACCCACTTTATGGCTAGATGGATCAGAAAGCACCCAGTTCATGAGAGGCAGTTCAGATTGCATAGTGACTTGATGACCTATAGTCAAACGTTGTTTCTATCAAAGCCCAGTAATAGGCCAAGAGCTGTCTCTCGAAAGGAGAGTAGTTATCTACGGAAGATGGCAGGGCCTTGTTCCAAGATCCTAGAGGCCTCTGCTGTGATTCACCTATGGAGGCCTGCCAAAAACACCAAACAGCATCCTTATCTTCTACTGACACCTCAAGCACCATTGGATCTGCTGAGTCATATGGCCCAAGTGGCAGAACAGCTTGCACAGCAGCCTGGATCTGTTACAGAGCCTTCTCCTGTTCTGGACCCCACTCAAAACTGGAAGCCTTTTGGTCACTTGATAAATGGACCAGAGAAACACACCCAAATGAGGAATGTGTTGTCTCCAAAATCCAAATAGGCCTACTAGGTGTTGTGCCTCATTTTTCATTGTAGGAGGGGCCAAATGGAGAAACTTATCCTTTACCTTAGAAGGAGTATCTCTATAGCCCCACACCACTGGACCTCTAGAAATTTCACTGAGGTAGAAGGTCGCTGAATTTAGTCAGATTTATTTCCTATCCCCTGGCACACAAATGTCTCACCAATAAGTCCACTGTATTTGCTACTTCTTGCTCGATGGATCTAACCAGCATAACGTCATCATTGTGATGGATCAGTGTGATATCTTGTGGAAGTGAAAAGCAATCAAGTTCTCTCCAAATAAGATTATGACACAAAGCTGGAGAATTGATATACCCTTGAGGTAAGACAGCAGTGATATATTGCTGGTCTTGCCAGCTGAAGGCAAATTGCTTCTGGTGGACCTTATGGACAGGAATAGAGAAAAAGCCATATACCTAGTCAATTGCTGCATACCAGGTACCAGGATATGTGTTAATTTGCTCACACAATGAAGCTGTATCTGGTACAGCAGCTGCAATTGGGGTCACCACTTGGTTAAGCTTATGATATCCACTCTCATTCTCCAAGATCCATCTGTCTTCTGCACAGGCTGAATGAGAGAGTTGAATGGAGATATGGTGGGAATCACCACCCACACACCTTTCAAGTCCTTGATGGTGGCACTAATCTCTATAATCCCTCTAGGGATGCAATATTGCTTTTGATTTACCATTTTTCTAGGTAGAGTAGAGGCAGACCTAATGGCTTCCATTTGGCCTTTCCCACCGTAATAGCCCTCACCCTACCAGTTAGGGAGCTAATGTGGGGGTTCTGCCAGCTGCTAAGTATGTCTGTGCCAAATATGCATTTGGAACAGGGGAAATGACCACAGGATGAGTCCAGGGACCCACTGGAACCACTGTAAGTTGGACCTGAGCTAAAACTCCATTAATTACCTGACCTTCATACTTTTAGAAGTAGAGTGCTTAGCATTTTTGGGTCCAATTATATTAAGCAGCCAACTCCAGAAATCCCACAACCAATGAAAGAGCTATATCCTTAATATTCTGTTCCTCTAGATACAATCCTGGTACCAAAATACCAAAATTTGTATTAGTCAGGTTTCTCTAAAGGGACAGAACTAATAGGATATATATATATATATATATATATATATATATATATATATACACATACACACACACATACACACACACACATATACATATGTATATATATACACATATATGTATACATATACGTGTATATATATGTATGTGTGTATATATATATGTATCTCTCTCTCTCTCTCTATATATATATATATATAATATATATATATATGTTAATTAAGTAGTATTAACTCACACAATCACAGGCCCCACAATAGGCCATCTGCCAGCTGAGGAGCAAGGAAGACAGTTCAAGTCCCAGCACTGAAGAACTTGGAGTCTGATGTTTGAGGGTAGGAAGCATCAGCACAGGAGAAAGATGTAGGCTTGGAGGCTAAGCCAGTCTAGTCTTTTCATGTTTTTCTGTCTGCTTTATATTCTGGCCACCCTGGCAGCTGATTAGATGGTGCCCATCCAGATTAAGGGTGGATCTGCCTTTCCCAGCCCAGGGAAATACTAATCTTCCTTGACAACACCCTCAGACACACCCAGGAGCAATACTTTGCATCCTTCAATCCAGTCAAGTTGACACTCCGGATTAATCATCACACAAAGTAAATATGTACAGGAGTATGAAAAATATCCAGATTCTTCCAGGATTATTAGACATGGACTATGAGCCCACATTAATTATTGGGAGCCCAGAATACTACTATGTTCAACCAGTCAGAGTGGGAATTTATTAGGTTCAGGTGGTAAACAGAGCTTTGCCTCAAGTGTGCCTCATATGAGCTGTGTAGGACCCTGATCCTATTCCTATTCCTTTGTTGTTTTTCTATTTTCTGACTGTGCAATTGGAATATATAGCCTCAGGAACTAGAAGAATTCTTATCTTGGCTCTGTGAATCTTAGATAAAGGGATGATATGGTAGAAAAGGCCAAATGGAAGTCTCTGGAATTCTTCCTTAAGGCTAAAAAAAAAAAATTTAAAGCAATATTTTATTTTTTGGAAATTTGTAGGGATTAGTGCTTTCATCAAAGGAATGAACATTGTGGGGATGAGAATTCTTATATTATATTTAATTCTCCATGAATGGCCAATGCACAATATAAGTAGATTTTGGAGTGACATTATGCTGATGTCATAAGAAAGAAAACTATAAACATTGTTACTATTAATTTGATACAAATATCTTAAAATAGTAACAAAGTGAATACAGTAATATATCAAAAGAATCATCCTTAATTACTGAGTGATTTATTCTAGGAATATGAAGGTAGTTCCTTTATTTATTCCACAATAAAAACAAATTGATTAACACAGTACATCACAACTCTAGGCAAAACAAGAGCTACACAATGTTAGTAGGTAGTAAAATGGCATTTAATAATATGCTATTTCAGATTTTGAAAAACAAAATAAGAGTCAGATTTTTTCAATGTGCTAAAAATGAACTATTTACAAGTAATCATGATGATACTTAATAGTAATATATTAGGCTTATTGCCACCAAGATCAAGAATGAGATATTTTTACATATTTTTTTTCATGAAAGTTCTGGACCACACAATATGACACCAAACAGAAATAACAGACATAACTATGGCAAAGGAAGAGACAAATGTGTGATGATTTTCTTGCATTTATATTAATAGAAAACCTGGAAATTTCAACTGTAGAACCCTTAGAATGAATGAGTTTAGTAAAATCAACATATAGGAGATAAATATATAAACATTAACATATTTTATGTAGTAAATAGAACAAAAAAATTTAGGTGATGTGATAGAGAAAAACACACTTATTATTGTGATAGTAATAAAAACAGTTCATTTTTAAAGCATGAAGAAATTTAAAAATTATAGAGTAATGTAAAGAATATTTTGATAACTAGAGTGACACAGCATGTTCAATATGGTTAAATGAAAAGACTGAGTAGCACAAATTGTCTTATCCTCTTAGAATGTTGTGCTCAGTTCATTCTAAGTCTTTTCAAGTGGGAGATGAGAGATTGAGCCTGATCATAAGCCAGTCATTATTACCTCTTTGCAATACAAGTGCCATAATATAACCTATGGATAATATAGCACCATGACTTTGCTAGCAGGATAGGAAACTGTGTGCAGGACCTAGACATTTGGTTGAGATAGGGCTTGCAAAAGACATGGTAGGAAGACAGAAGATACTTGGTATCGTCCACTTGGGCGCTCCCATTCCTTGTCAGTGTATCACCACAGGCAGGCAGATACCCACTACTGCCACTCGGGGAAATGGTAGATACTTGGGAAGCTTCAGTCAGCTTAATATCCTTAAGTAGTTACAGCTGGCTTCATTCCAGGGAACCCCACTCAAAAGGGGCCCACAGGCTGGTTGTGGTGGCTCATGCCTATAATCCCAGCACTTTGGGACTTTGGGAGGCTAAAGTGGGAGGATCACTTGTGCCCGAGAGTTCATGATCAGCCTGGGCAACATAGCGAGACCCCATCTCTAAAAGTTCACTAAATGTGGTGGAGAATGCCTATAGTCCCAGCTACTCAAAAGGCTGAGGTGGGAGGATTGTTTGAGCCCGAGAGTTTAAGGCTGCAGTGAGCTATGATTGCACCACTGCACACCAGCCTGGGTGTCAGAATGAGATCCTGTCTCCAAACAAAAAAGATGGGGCTCACAGTTGGTTTATTGCTTTGCTGTTGCCATCTTGAAATTCGTAAGAATTTTTGAACAAGGGGTTCTGAAATTTCATTTTGCATTATACCTTATAAGCTTTATAGCCTGTACTGCACACTACAGTGAAACACAACTTGTAAGAGATGTCAGCATATTCATGTTTTTCTGTCCTCAAACTCAGCTGCTGCAGGACAAATTCAGTTTAGTACTATCTCAATTAAAATTATCTTTTTAGGACCTCCTAACAGAAGTACTTCATGAACAGCAAGGAGTTCATGGTGACTAGAACAAGGATATGTTAGAAGGTGCTACTGGAGAGGCAGGTTGAGACTAGACTCTGAAGAGGTTTGCACACTATGCAAGGAATTTGGATTCTATCCAGTCAACAGTGAGGATGATATGAAATAGTTTTTAAATTATAAAAATCAAACATACAGTAAAATCAAAAGAATTTTAACATTAGACAACTGTATACTCACCATCTAGATTCTGTTGTTAATATTTGATCATACTTTAAAAAATCACATAGCTCTAAAAGATTTCCAGCAATGAAGCAGGATCAATGCAAAGGTTATGGAAGATGTACTGGAGGCAGAGAGATGAGTGGAAAGGTGACTAATTAGGAGGTGCTTCTAATATTACATATAACACAAAAATCACATGAAAAAATATTTCCTTAGCTCAAAAAATATTTCTTTAGCTCAAAATACTCATGTTACAAAGCATAATATTCAGAATGCTTTATTACCTCCTGATATTTTGGTGTTCAGAGTAAAATTTTGAAGCCAGTCTGAATTTTGTTTCTTTCAAGATAATTACCCCACTCCTCCCTCCCCCAATAAGCTTTTGGGATTTTCTCCCTTAACTATATAATTAACAAAAATTCCAGATATCTAGGTTTGGGCTTGTTTCTCTTAATTTTTCTGGGTCAAATATATGTTTTAAAGTCAAAAACTTGTTTTAGCTCTGGGAAGTTTTCTTTAGTTATGTCTTTGATTATTTTATCTTACTCAAGATTTCTGGAATTATCTCATTCTTAGATTATATCATACTTTTCTTTCTCCTTTTCATTATTTACCTAATTAATTAAAAATGATTGTTCTTCTCCTTTGAGTTCTTAGGGACTTCAGTTTTCCCTCTATGAGTGTCTTGATTTATCACAATGCCAATTCTATTTCTAACAGAGATATCATTTCTGGTACTGCTTTCTAATCTTACCTGGCTTCTATTTTAATCTCAGTTAATTGTCTTGCACCTTATCCTATTATATTGTTACCTCTCCTTTTTAGTCTTTAATTATTATAATTATTATTTTTGTTTTATAAAAGTCATATCATCTTGAATTCCTTTGTAAATTCATTTTAATATAGTACAATTATCTTTTAGTTCATGCATTATTTTTCAAAGGTATGGTGTCTTCTTGGATTACTCAGAATGATGCTATCCTTTCCTCTACCTGCAGTTTTACTTCACATGCTCTATATTGGAATTTTATTTTATTCATCTGCACATAAGGGAATATTTCTCTATACTTGTATTTGCATAGGCAGAGTGCATGGATTGGCTAATGACTTTATTGGCTTCTTGGGTACAGGTAAAGCTATTTCTTACATCTAGAACTAGGGGCACACTGTTGTGAACATATTTTGGTCCACGTACCATGGATATTATTATTTTACTGATTACCAATGATATAGGTTGAAGTGAGATCATATTTTGTACAACCACCTGGTTCTCTGATTCTGTGAATCAATGGAGTACATAAAAATGACTATTTCCAGCATATACTGTCTGTATTCACCTCATAACACTTTACCTACTAAAATGCAATGTGTCACTGACACACCCCATAAGTAAAAGAGCATTAGATTATTAAGCTGTAAGTCGGTGACCACATGTACTACTATATTGCCCAGCTTATAATCATATTGAAAGAAGACTTAGTGAGTATTGATGATAATGATTTTGATTATGTAAAACAGATATTTTCTACCATATGTAACTTTAATTTGGTCCTTGCATTTATGATTTCTGGAGTTACATTCTTTGGTGTATGCTGCATCTCCTTAGATTAACACACTAGGTCAGGAAACAGATGCCTAGTGGGAAAGATTTCTACTCCTATTCCTTCTACACATGGACATTTTCCCTTCACTGTTTTGCAAGTAAGGGTTGTCTCATTTGCCTTTAAGATTTCTCAATCTTAGCTGTGCTGAAAGATTCCCAAGTGTGTACATTTCTGCTGCTGACCAAAGTTGTATTTCTGATTAATTTCAACATGCCTGTTTTTTGAGTAGACATCAGATGTGCCACAGGGGTGGAGCATGTGTACTAGGTATTTGGGTGGGGATATAGAAAACTCAGGGTGTAGGGGTCAGGGGAAAGAAAGGGAGGAGATATAAAAGAGCATATATAACTTGGATCTCAGAGCTTATGGGGTTCATTATCTACTAGGACAAAGAAGGCTTAAGGAAGGACAATAACACAAGGCAAATTTATTTAGAAGATGTAGTATATAAAAATTTCCTCCCACACAGCTGTATAAAGAACTCTGTGAAAGAGATAAAGTCATATTAATATTATGATTAAAAATCTTTCCCAGTTCCTCATTTCCTGGAAGACAAAGTACAAATTTTGTAGCATGTCATTTATGGTTCCTCAGAGTTGGACTCCACCCATTGTTCCCCTATATGCATATGTTATACCTCAGCTGCTCTAGGTATTCTTGCACACCTCCATACTTTCATTCATGATGTCCTTGCTGATTGGAATGTCTTCCCTTCCCACCTTCATAAGTCTTTATCCTGCGTCAACAAATAATGGCTCCAATGCCATTATTTCAGCAGAGCCTTTCAATACTTCTGCACTTAGAATTATTTATTTCTCTGTGCTTCTATAACATGGTGACAACAGAAATTTAATTAGAGTTGTGTCCATTTGTCTACTCTAATAAATTGAGTGTAATTGGAGTGACATTTTGAATATTTGCAGTAGATATCAAAATAACTGATACCAATTTGTTCAGTGAACATATATTTATTCAACACTCACCATAGTCAGCCCTTGAAATATAGGAATGAACAAGACAGAAAAGGTTCCTGGCTTCATGAAGGTCATGGTTCAGTGATGGGATGATACATGACAAATAAATAATTTCAAATGGTGACCCAACGTAGCTGCTTACAAAATGCTTGATGAGCTAATTTTTTTGATGAATATTTGATACTGTCAGAAAATAAGGAAGTACAGTTTTTGCAGCAGTTACTTATGGCTTTAGAACATTCAATACCTACAACATTCTGAGCATAATATGACAATAAGTATTTTTCTTAAGCTCACATGCCTGTGGGTCAGCTCAGCTGATCTAGGCTGGTTTCATTCATGTGTCTGTAACTGATGGAGTATAGCTCATCTAGATTGGGCTTGGCTGGTGTAACTCATCTGTCTTTTGCAACCAACAGGGTAACTCTGGCCTAACATATAAGAGTAACAGTCCCAGTAAACAACCCTATTCCAAGCCTTTGCTTGTGTCTTATCTGCTACCATCCCATAGATCAAAGTAAGTCACATGGTCAAGCACCCAGTTAAAGGGTAAGGAAGTAGAGTCCACTTAAAGGGAGGGCACTACAAAGTTACATGCAAAGAATTATAGATTTATAATCCTCTTATTGGGTAGAAAATGAAAAATTGCCTCAGGTCCCTTAATGTATATGACATCAAATGATAAAAAGGATTGGAGCCTATTAAATCCTTAAGCCAGTGCTTTGATAACTCTCTTTATGTTTCTGTCTTTCTTTTTTCCCCATCCTACTGAACCCTTCACCACTACCATATACTGGCACATTCTCTTGATCTTGGTTCATTTGTGTGAACTCAGTGATGCTGCGGTTTCCAGCATCTGCATTTTTTGCTTGAAAGACCCTTCCTCCCCACTGTTGTGTGTGTGTGTGTGTGTGTCTTGGGTTGCTTCAGAATAACCAAAATTAATTCCAGACAGAAGTTTGTGTATAAATACAGTACTATTTCACTCAATCAAAGGAGAAAAATCTGAGATGAATCCTCTACAATGACCCCAGAGTTGCTGATGGACTCAAACTTCTGGCTTGGCAAGAAACCCTTAATCGACTGTCTCATGTCTCTACTCCCATATTGGAATTTCCTGGGATTGCTCATACATAAATTACTTACATTCACATCTTTGTCTTGGGGTCTGCTTCTGGGGGAAGCCAAGTAAGAAAACATGTACTGAAAGTCTACTATGAGAAAAAAGTACCTGCAGAAATCCACTCTTACTCTAGTAAGTGAATCTTGAGAAGTTACATTTATTACTATATTACTTTATTTAAAAAATCAAATAGGTAATAGAAAGAATGTGAGCTTTGCAATCAGACAGACCTGGGATCTAGCACTTTCTCCACAACTTACTTTCCTAACCTTTCTGAACTTGCAGTTTTCTTATCTATAAAATGGAGATAATTCCCCCCTCCTAGTGTGAGGAGTAGATGCAATAACACCAGTAAAGTGCCATCTACAGTACCTGGGACATAGTAGTATTCAGTAAGTTGTAGCTATCTTTATTGTTAAGGCACCAGCTCCTTTCAGATAATAGTAAAAATAACATTTACACAACACTGAGAGTAGGCATTATCTTCTTGCATGTTTATTGCAAGTGTATGAAGCAGGTATTATTATTTTTATCAGACATATTTTACAGAAAAAGAAACTAAAACTCAGAGAAGCCAAGAGACTCACTCTGGATCACTTAGCCAGCACTGGAATCAGAAACAGCTTTTCCGACATCAGGATTTGTATTCTTTCCATTATACCCTGTCTTCCTTCGGCCATTTTAGTTATTTATTCTTTGCCTTGCCTCATCTAAGTTCCTTAAAGACAGGAATAGATTCATTCTCCCCATGGATTCTGGGGCTCCACTCAAGGAATGTGGTTATTGAGAAAGGAATTAAATAACTGTCGGGGGGAAAGACAGCTTGTAGGAGAATGTGATGAATCCAGCTGAGAAAGCACCAAGGGCAAAGACACATGCAAAACTCATACCAGAGGTCAGGCCTCTGGACTGTCACTTAATAAAATTAACAGCTCATGTTTGTCTAGCATTTCACTGTTGTCAAAGTACTTCTTGATGTTTAGTCTTATTTGATTCTCGCCACAGCCCTGGGATCTGAGGTGACTTCTTTTGTCAGCATTAGGAAACTGAGGCTCAGATAAAACAAAGGATTAACTGAAAGCAATCCAGCTGGTAAATATTGGAGCTAAAAGACTTGGGAGAGTTTGGAATCCAGACCTTCTGTTGCCAACTTCCAGGGGTTAGGAGGTAGAACATTTTCCTATACTCATTAACAACTAGAATTTGCAAAGTACTTAGCAGTTGAAGCCTGTTCACAAATATTATCTGAACTATGTTTATAGCTACAGAGACATTGCCCCTCTTTTATGGAGGAGAAATCTGGGGTTCAAAGAGAAGGACTTGTCCAAGGACATCATTAGCAATTGGCTGAGCCAGGATTAAAAGTGGAATCCTTTGACTATGAAATCATGACTTCCTCCACCACAGCACTCCACTGGACCCTAAATGCAACTTCCCTAATCAAAATGGAGAAATCACTTCTCTTGATCTAGTCCCAATTTTTTTCCAGAGAAAATCTTCTTTTTCGGCTTTCCCCATCTTTAGTCCCTAGTCAAGATCAGAACAGTCTTCACAAGGGGCAGGAAAGAGGGCACAGGGAAGGTCTTGGCAAGAGCAGAGATCTGCCCATTTGTTAATTAAAATCAGCTGGGCCTCCTGATCCTCTCCTCTGCCAGTAGCAGTGAGGTGTCTCACTGAGTTAAAAGCAGCTTCAGAAGCAGACATTTTTCGTAAACCAGGAACTAGTGTGGCCGCCTGGGCAGGGTGGAATCCCTGGGTCTCCTGGGAAGAGCCTTCTATTTAACTATTGTCCACCCACCTCTCATCTACCCATTGGGAAGCACAGTAATGAAGACTAGGAGAAGGAGGACCCAAGCTGCCATGCTTGCCTCTTCCACATGACAAACAGCTCCCTGCTTGTAAATAGCAGAGGATCTGGGGGAAGACCAAGCCTTGGTAACACATCAATCCAGGGAACTTTTATATTAGTTGCAGAATCTGGGTGTTTATTTTTCTTTGCTTGTATCGCAAATTTATAACAAGCTGAGAAAAAAGCAGACCTCTTGTTTTTTTTCAGTTGGCCTCTCACTCTCTTCCCCAAAAGGTCTGGGTTTCCCTCAAAGCTACCAAGTGCTAATTTGAAAAATATGTTGCTGACAAGCAGGAGAAAAGCAGGCATCCAATGTGAAATGCCCTCTGGGGCATGAGGGAGCTCCCAGAGAGAGAGAGAGAGGCAAAGATACAGAGAGAGTGTGTGCGTGGGTGTGTGCCAGGGTTGCGTGCACTCTGAGCAACAGAAGGAAAGGGAAGCAGAAGGAAAGATGGGCTGATGGACACAAAGACATAGGAGCCTGCATGCAGTTGGAGAACATTGTGAACTGCAGGAGAAACCCTCCGTTGCATTTGAAGCATACACAAATTGCATTATTGGTGTTATTCTCTGCATCTCTCAGCGTTCCCTATAGGACACTTCATAAGATAAATTTATTTTAGAATTTAGTACAAGGAAATACTTGCTGCTTCCAAGGAGCCCATATGTTTTCTCCTCATAAATATGTTACTAATTAGTTTCTGATTTTGTTTTGTCTATTGGGAAACTTAGGGGGAAATTTAAAAACAGCTATGGTAGCGATCCCATCACCTGCTTAACAATACTCTGTTTCTCCCTTGACTTGTCTCTCTTAGTCTAATGAAATTTCTTTTGTTGTGATGATTTAGAAACAAATATTTTACTATTTTTTGTATGTTGTATGAATGGCTTCAAAATCTTTGTCTAATGAGGTAAGTAAATAAACAAAAACAGATATGAATAAGCCTTGCTAGAACAACCTTTGAGTGAACAAAGGCAGGAAATTCTGAAACTGACTTCAAGCTTTTTTCTCATCTATATAAAATTCCATAACTTAATTTCTTAACTTCTACCACTCCTGAGAAATGCACCATGAATGGAGACAACATTCAAGAAAAAGCTAAGAGAAGTGGCCATAGTGTATGGCCGCAAACCTTGTGCTCTTCTTGTCGGCAGAGTGTCAAAGACTAAGAGCATAGAATTAAATTAAATGTGAACATTTCAGAGAGATCTTCCCCTGGATTTGTCTCTGGGCTTTTAAAAAAATTTTTATTTTTTATTATACTTTATGTGCAGAACGTGCAGGTTTGTTACATAGGTATATATGTGCCATGATGGTTTGCTAAACCCATCAACCCATTATCTACACTAGGTATTTCTCCTAATGCTAGCCCTCTCCTAGCCCCCCAACCCCCGACAGGCCCCAGTGTGTGATATTTCTCTCCTTGTGTCCCTGTGTTCTCATTGTTCAACTCCCATTTATGAGCGAGAATATGCAGTGCTTGGTTTTCTGTTTCTGTGTCAACAAACATATGAAAAAAAACACATCATCCCTGGTCATTAGAGAAATGCAAATCAAAACCACAGTGAGATACCATCTCATGCCAGTTATAATGGAGTTCATTAAAAAGTCAGGAAACAACAAATGCTGGAGAGGAAGTGGAGAAATAGGAATGCTTTTACACAGTTGGTTGGAGTATAAATTAGATCAACCATTGTGGAAGACAGTGTGGTGATTCCTCGAGGATCTAGTATCAGAAATGCTATTTGACCCAGCAATCCTTTGGATATTTACCCAAAGGATTATAAATCATTCTACTATAAAGGCACATGCACATGTATGTTTATTGCAGCACTGTTTACAATAGCAAAGACTTGGAACAAACCGAAATGCCCATCAGTGATAGACTGGATAAAGAAAATATGGCACATATACACCATGGAATACTATGCAGCAATAAAAAAGGATGAGTTAATGTCCTTTGCAGGGACATGGATGAAGCTGGAAACTATCTCTGGGCTTTCTAACTTCCTCAAGGCAGTCTGCTTTTTTTTTTTTTTTTTTTTTTTTTTTTTTTTAAGTATTGTAAACAGCATTGGATTTTAAGGCCAAATAATAAAAAGTTTCTTGCTCCAACTTTGAGGACTTGGGCCTGACCTCTCTGACTTTCTGCAAAGAGGAGAAAATAATAACTTTACAGCATTAATTTAGATATCAAGTGAAAATGAAGGTGAAAGTGCTACGTAAATTAAGCAAATCTCCTTACATATCATGATGAATTCAGGATTCTTTACAATTTCCCCCCTCACCATTTGTGATCGTATTACACAAATGCCCCCAACCCATATCCAGTGGCCCCTGTGCACCAGTCCTTCCTTGGCCATGCCAAGTCTGTGATCAACTCCTACATAACCTTTGAAGTTCAACTAAAAAATCACCACCTCAATGAAGTCATAGCCCTGCCATTCACAATGTACACGTTACTTTTTCTCTATTCTCGGTCCACGCTTGGTTTACACCATTAATGTAGCACTTGTTGTACTGCAGTTGGTTGTTTCCTGCTCACCACCTCTCAGTGCTGCTTCTCACTGGCAGGAACTATCATTCACCTTTAAATCTCTAGCACACTGAGGCACATCCAGCTTCCAGATGTTCAAACAAATCGCAAACTAAACATGGGGTTTAATACCTTTGAGCAGAGAAGAAAGTTTTCTAAAAATCCATCTGTACCTTAGATATATTTTGTGCTGTGAAAATGCAAGTTGATAAAAATGAAATGGCAATAGCATTGAAATGGACTGTTTCTTTTATGACTATCAAATGGGGATGAGTAGATGCTCTCAATTTCCTCTGAAAACTAAAAAATATTTCTGATTTCCAAGCCTAAGGCCACATTAATGCATGACTGGAGCACTGGGGACATTTTATTGTTAGGAAACAAGGCAGATTGGACAGTGGTGGGGACAGCAGAGCAGAGAGATTTGGAGTACAGGCTGTGGCGGCAACTAGGTAAGCAATTTAATTTCCTTGTGTTCCCACATTTGAAAAATAGGGAAAATGATAGCAACTACCACTTTGGTTTGTTTCAAGAATGAAGTAAGATAATACACAAAAAACACCAAGTATAGTGTCTGGCACATGGCAAGTGCTCAACAAATGTAATTTCTTCTCATAATTAAATTGCAACTTCATTTTCACATAGAAGGTCTCAATAGTCCCTGAGCGTTCTGAGTTCTGACAGCTCAATTGTTGCCTTCTTCCTTTCTAAGTGGACCCATGTGCTTGCGTTGTGTGGGAAAGATTGGAACTTCTGCTGGGCTGCATTGGATGCCACAGGAGTGATGGGGCCTGCAGGTACTCTGACTGAAGGCACATAGTCTAGCATCACTCTATTCATACCTCATCAAAGGCATGAACTCATATCTGGATGCAGCACCTGGGGAGGAGCATCGATGAAGAGGCCCGTGTTCAGAGACTTATTTCCCTGTCTGTACCAAGAAGGTGACAATCCCTATGTTACATAGTTTCTGGAAAGAACACATGATAATAAAGTATGTTAAGTTGCCTCATAAATAAAAATAGGGAGCTGTCTCTATCTTTGTTATTTAATAATATCAGACTATGGCTGAATTTAGTCCCATGGACAACATGGGACTTGGATGGCTATCCACATTATACTGGTAATAGCCATCAAGCTCACGTGTGGGGGATAGTCCCAGACATAGAAGAATTGTGAGAGAAGATACATTTCAAGGATGTCTTTCAGCGCTTTGTGCTAGGTGTGGATTTTATCCAAACAAAAAGAGGGGAGAAATTCTTCTCAGCTACAAATGAAACTTGGAGTAATCTCTCCCAGTTGACAGGGAACCACTATAACCTCTGCTGACCTAAGAGAGCTGCTCCTTGCATTATAGAAGGTTGTCACAGAAATATTGCATTCACTTAGCCAAGGGAGCTGCATCAGCATTTTAGAGGATTGCTGAACTCAACTATTTAGAGAGCCTTATGTCTTCTCCCCGACAGGATGCCACAGCGGTGGTGAGGATGAGAGGGAACAAGACTGTTCGAGCAGGGGCATGGTGATTTAAACTCAGCCCCTGCTCACTTTGATAATGGGCATCAAAGCAGGAGGGATCTTATTCTAATTTTGAGTGTTCTTCATTCGGGAAATAGCTGTATTCATGAAGATTTGTGTGCAAGGCAGATTTTTAGAATCAGATGATTTAAAAGCTGTTTGGGAAGACCACTATTTGAAGGAATTCATTGAGGACTCTGGGAATCTTTTTGTGATGGCAGTTTTAGGTGCTTTGTAAATTTGAAGTTTTGTGAGTTGGATTGTTTTTGAATGGTGGGCAACACTAACAAAAATGTGCTTGTTTTAAGCTTTACTACATTTCTTATAAACATTTGCTTGCTCATATTACCTTTCCTTTGAACTTTGTCAAGTATTGCAAAGTTCTGGATTTCATTGGAAATTAATTCAATTAATGTAGCATGGATAGTTTGCTCTGCTTCAAGCACTGTGTAAATCCAATTTTTTGGCATATTACAAAGCAAAGGGGTTGGAAATTGATGTATATTTCACATATCTACAATATTCATGTCTCTCAAGTATTCTCTTGAAAGGTGGAGCTAGCTTTCAAATATTCACAACTTGTTTCCATGAGATAGCAAGAGAATATGAGGTGTTTTTTAACATTACTTAATTTAATATGTTGGGAAATGAGTTTGCCTATAAGCTTTGCCTTGTGCCCCCATAAATGGAGCATCTATACTCTACCTGTTATTGTTCTAGACATTTCTATATTCTTTGTCTTATTTAATTATCACAACAGATATTAGTTAATGTGCTTTACAGGTGAGGATCTGAGGCTCAGAAAATTTAAATGAATTGCTTGATGCCAGCAGAATGGTAATTTGCAGATCTAGGACTTAAAAGTGATTCTTTTAAAATTTATGTTCTTTAACATAATCATGTAAACAGTGAGCAAAATTAACCAATGGTTTGAATCAAGAGTGAAAGATATTGGAGTAGAAGGAAGGATTTTAAATTAGTGGCTGAAGATATAGTTGGCAAAGAATGGAAAAGCTTCTTATTATGGATATCATAACCATATGGCTACCATTTATCAAGTGCTTACCATGAGCCAGGCATTGTGCTAAGTGTTTCTCATTAAGACTCACAGAATTCCCAGGAAGTACTCCCTTATTATCCAATTGTACAGAAGAAGAAATTGAGGAACTGAGTTTAAATGGACTTGCCTCAGGTCGTACAAGTTAATAAGCAGAAGCATTTGGACTCAGTCCTATTTCTGTCTTCCTCTAAAGCTCATTCTCCATCTATAATACTCTGCCACTGACCATCCAAAGTCTTGAAATGTAAATGCTTTTGCCTGTTAATAACCACTTGAATTTAGGCCCCAGTCTCAGGATTGTCAATATCATAAAAGGCCACAAAACCATACAAGAATGTGCTTTGAAGCCTAAAAACCAACATTTTCTTAATAGAACAAAAAAAAAATCTTTGATGCTATTAAGGTAGTAAAAGTGTAGAAATTATTTTCCCTAAGATGCTGCAGAAGCTTAAAATATGTCAAGATAGCTTTTTAAGGATATATTTTTATAAAAATTATAAGAACACAGTTAAAATAGTCAAGGAATTTTATATAATTTACAATAGAAAACAGCCATCTCCTGCCTCCAGTGCAAATTCTGTTCCTACCGGTTTCCACTTCCAGAAGCAGCCACTTACATTTATGTTTGCCTCCATGTTTAAAATATAATGTATATACTGTCATTTCTTTTTTTAAAGGTATTGTATTAGTTTATTAGGATTGTCATAACAAAGTACTGTCAGGGGATACTTGGGATACTGCTTCGCCAGCTGGACACCTCTGTGGCTGGTGGCACCTTTGTCCTGAGTATTGCTCATGCCCATCGGGCTCTTTCTCACTCAGTGCAGCAGGCTGCACTCAGTTCGTGCTGCCAGCCTGGATCCCACACATGCCAAGGGTGAGCCGGGCATGGAGTGGTGAGGGGAGTGTTAGTGAGCATGGGGTCTGGCCACTGCACATAGCCAGGCATGCTAGCTGCTGTGATGGGGTGGACAGCTCCAGGCACCAACACAGATACCAGTTTCATGCAAGGCTGTGCTGGAACAGATGTATTGCAAATGGCTTCTGTTGTGGGCATCTGTACCTGGACGAGGGGAATGCAGTGGCACCCAGAAGCTTGGACATGCCAGGAACCACAGATCCCCAAAGAGGGTGTTATAGACCTGGACTGGGGAGCCCCTAGGTCTGGGCTCTCAAAGGGTGGCAGCTCTTCTCTCCTTGTCACTTGCAACTTGGTGAGAGGGGTGGGTAGGTGTGTTTCAGCCTCGTTTGTGTTACAGGTCTTTTCCTGGGTCCCAAGTTCTTGTTCTGCATACAGGAAGAATGAGGTATGTGGACAACTGGAGGATGAGCAAGTTGAAAGGGGTTTCATTGAGTGGCACCTGAAGTGGGTAGCTCCTTTCTGTAGTCAGGTCATCCTGTCAAGTCTGCAGCTCTCAGTGGAGAGGAGACCCAGAGTGGGCTACTGCCCATCCCATCGCAGTAGCTCCTATTCACAGGCAGGTTGTCCCATCATCTTTGCAGCCCTCAGCAGAGAGGACACCCGGAGTGAGTAGCTCCTGTCCATAGGCAGGTCGTCCTGATATCTCTACAGCCCTCAGCAGAGACGAGACTTGGAATGGGTAGCTCCTATTCACAGGCAGGTCATCCCAACATCTCTGCAGCCCTCAGTGGAGAGGAGATCCAGAGTGGATAGCTCCTACCTGCAGGCAGGTTGTCTGGTCATCTGCCTGAGTTTAGCTGAATCCATAGTTTTTAAGGGCTTCAGAGTGGAGGAAGTTACCTGCTGATTGGTCCATGGGTGGGCCCAGAAAAAGCACTGTAAGTTCTCATTCCAGTCTGCAGAACTGGCAGCCTGGCCCCCAGGCTTCAGGCTATCCATGGCTTGAAGGTGGGGCTTCACTGGGTACCTGCCCCTTTCCACCTATGATGAGCCTGTCTGCCTTCTGCCATCAGCTATATGTCATCCATGGTACCCAGGCTGTTCATGCTGAGGGGTACCTGAACCAAATGCCCCCTCAGTTCCCACTCGGCCTTTCTCTGATGCTCATTGGTGCCCAAAGCTTGCAGGGGGCCGAGGTGGCAGGGGGCTGGTGTGTCAGTACGACCCTGAGTGCGTACACACCCAGCTGGGTCATGACAGCACCCAGGCTCAGCCACAACTTTGCTCCAAAACTGGAGCAGGCACTAGAAGCAGGGAGAGGCCATGCAGTCATTTCTAAGCCTGTGGGGGTAGGAGGGGCTTCCCAGGCCCCCAGGAATGCAGGAATGCTTGGGTCTGCAGCTGTAGCTGGGTGGCTGCTGCTGTGCCTGGGAGGGTAGGGCTCCAGCCCCTCCAACTCATAAGTGGGTAGGGCTCCCACTGGCTCTGTGGAGCACATGGCCTTGACTGCACCTCCCTGCTACAGCCGGTGTCATGCAGCAGCCACTCCAGATGGGCCACTACTACCATCAGTACCACAAACTGGGTGGCTTACACAACAAAAATTCATTGTCTTACAGTCTGGAGGCCAGAAGTCCCAAATCACTTGTCAGCAGAGTGGGTTTCTTCCAGGGCTGTGAAGAAGAATGTTCCATGCCTCTTCCCTAGCTTCTGGTGGTTTGCTGGTAGTCTTTGGTGTTCCTTGGCTTGTATATGCATTAACCCAATTACTGCCTTCATCTTCATGTGGCTTCTTCTCTGTGTCTTCTTCATGTGGTCTTCTCTCTGTGCGTGTCTATTGCTATGCCCAAATTCTCCCTTCTTATAAGGACACCAGTCATATAATTACCTCCTTTTTATTTGATTACCTCTGTAAATATCCTATTATTATTATTATTATTATTATTATTATTATTATTTTGAGATGGAGTATCGCTCTTGTTGCCCAGGCTGGAGTGTAGTGGCACAATCTCAGCTCGCTGCAAATTCTCCCTCCCAGGCTCAAGTGATTCTCTTGCCTTAGCCCACCGAGTTACTGGGACTGCAGGCACCTGCCACCACGCCTGGATAATTTTAGTAGTTTTAGTAGAGACTGGGTTTTACCATGTTGGCCAGGCTGGTTTCAAACTCCTGACCTCAGGTGATCTACCTGCCTCGGCCTCCCAAAGTGCTGGGATTACAGGCGTGAGCCACCACTCCCTGCCAAATATCCTATTTTTAATTAGGGTCACATTCTGAGGTACTGGCTGTTAGGACTCTAATATATATTTTTCTGGGGACATAATTCAATCATAAAAGGTATCTTCCATTGTATTCTTACCATAAAATGTGAGGATTTAGTTCTTATACTCTTTATGTCTTCCTTTCATTCACTTTCACTTCTCCTACCATCCGAGAATGATGTTTTGTTATGTCAAGGTTCAATGTTTGCCTTATCGTGACTGTACAAATATTATTTACATCTGAGTCATGTCATTGGTTTGATTAAATTTCCTTTCCTGTGCACTTGGTTTTCATGGAATTATTAATGGTCTTGTATTCTTGTTTGCTTAGTTTCCTAAGCCAAAAGAGATCAGCTTCTAGACTATGAAAGGAATTTCTGCAAGGCAAAAAGAAAATAAGGGAAAT
Organism: Cacajao melanocephalus; assembly: GCA_963573385.1. Classification (NCBI taxonomy): domain Eukaryota; kingdom Metazoa; phylum Chordata; class Mammalia; order Primates; family Pitheciidae; genus Cacajao; species Cacajao melanocephalus. The sequence continues at coordinate 62,258 of CAUYLG010003887.1, forward strand.
GAATAGAAACATGGGCAAAGGTGTGAACAAGTAATTAAAAAAAAAACCTCATGATTAGCAAGCAGATGAAGAGATGCTCTAACCCACTGGTGGTTAGAAAAAGGAAAACATCTAAATATTACTTTTCAGAATTGAAAAGCTGGGTAGTGCTAAGATTGGCAGGTATATGATAATCATACAGAAACTGCAAAGTACCGTGATGGAAGTGCATATGGGGGCAGCAATTTGGGGAGCACTCTGCCACCACTTAGTCAACTCCATCACACCTCAGGATCTTCATCCTACAGAAATTTCCTACTTAGTTTGTGACAGCTGGAAATTAGAGAAAATCTAGTTGTTGATCAATAAGGGACCAGGTAAATACATATGGTGGATATACATTAAGGAATTCTTGTGAATTAGAAGCAATGAATATATATCTAATGTATATATGTATATATCTAATGTATATATAGTATATATATCTATATATTGTATATATACGCAATATATCTAATGTATATGCATACAATATATCTAATGTGTATATCTAATATATAGTATATATACATTATATATTGTGTAGATATACTATATATATATTGTGTGTATATATATACACACAATATATATATACAACTATATATATACAATATATAATGTGTGTGTATATACACATTATATATTGTGTGTATATAATGTAGATAATGTATATATCTAATGTGTATAATTAGATATATACACAGTGCCATGGTTTAAATGTTCCCCTCTGAAGTTCATGTGTTGGAAATTTGGTTTTCAATGCAGCAGCATTGGGAGGTGGGGCTGAACAAAGGTGTTTGGGTTATAGGGGCATGGCCCTAATGAATGGATTAATGCTATTATCAGAGGAGTGGGTTTGTTTTTGTGGAATAGGTTCCTTATTAAAGGATGAATTTGTCCTCCTTATGCTCTTTCTTGTCTTCTCTTTGCCTTTCCACCTTCTACCATGGGATGATGTAGCAAGAAGGCCCTTGCAAGATGCTGGCCCTTGCACTTCCCAGACTCCAGAGCTGTAAGAATACATTTTTGTTTATTGTAAATTACCCAAGCTGTGGTATTATGTTGTAGCAGCACAAAACAGACTAAGACACAACAGCAATATGGATAGATTTTAAAAATGCTGGGTAAAAAAAGCAAAAAAAAAATTAGATATTTAGAAATACCACATGTGTAAATTAAAAATGTATGCAGATAATATAATTCACATTTTAATAGAACTCATATAAATAAAATACATACTTGAAACATATCTGGGTGTTTGCCTAAGGGGGAATGGAAATAAGGAGAGATACATAAATAAATAAGAAAGGGGCTGCACTAAGACCGATGCTGGTAAGCCAGAGTTTGAAAAGTATGATTAACTCTACCATCTGCGCTGAAGTCTAAAAACAGATTCAGTGTTTACATAATTATGACTAAATACACATTATTTACACTTTGTACATGAGTCATATAGTGTATTATAATTACATTTTCTTTGTGAGAGATTGGGGATATTACAGCTTTTTTTCACTTTGCTGCATTTAATAATGGTTCCATTTTTTTGGTTTAATTTGTGTTTCTATGAATGATTGCTAATTCATCTCTAAACCCTTTGCCAGACATATATACCTCCTCCCTTTATATTCAAATTCCTCAGTCTGTCAGTGTCATACTTTTAGTGACATCCTTCTTGTCACCTGCTGTGGAAGGATTGCATCTGCACACAATTCATTTGTGGAAGCCCTAATTCCCAGTGGGACTGTATTTGGAGATAGGAGCTCTAAAGGTAATTAAGGTTAAGTGAGGTCATAAGGGTGGGGCCCTAATTCATAGGACTGGTGGCCTTAGGAGAAGAGAAGGAGAAAGAGACTGTCCCCTCTCTGCCATGTAAAAGCCCAGCAAGAAGGCAGTCATCTGCAAGCAGGAAGAGAGCCCTCAACAGACACTGACCCTTCTGGATCTTGATCTGGGACGTCTAACCTTTAGAATTGTAGGAAAATAAATATCTGTTGTTTAAGCCATCCAGTCTAATTTTGTTATGGTAGCCCAAACAGACTAAGATATTGGTACCATCAAGTAGGGTGCCTCTGTAACAAATACCTAACAGCGTGTAAGCAACTTTGGAACTGGGTGATGGGTAGAGTCTGGAAGTGTTTTGAGGAGCAAGCTAAAAAGCCTATATTGCCATAAAGGAAATATTGGTAGAAACAGGGATGATAAAGGCAATTCTGGTGAAGATTTAAAAAGAAAGGAAAATTGGAGAAAAAAGCCTTTACCTTCTTAGAGACTATATAATCATGAACAGAATAATCATGTTGATAGAAATGTAAATATTAAAGATCATTCTGGTGAAGTCTCAGATGGAAAGGAGGAATAAGTTATTGAAACTGGGGGAAAGGCAGTCCTTGTTATAAAGTGGCAAAGAACTTGACTGAATGGTATTCTAGTGTTTTGTGGAAATATAATTCATGTGTGATAAAATTGGATATTTAACTGAGGAGATTTCTGAGCAAAATGTTGAAGGTGTGGCCTAGGTCCCCTTGACTGCTTGTAGTAAAATGAGAGAGAGAGACAGAGAGAAGCTGAGGAAGAGTTGTTAAGCAAAAAGGAACCAAAACTTGACTTAAAAAATTCTCAGCTATACATATTACAAAAAGTGAAAAAGTTTGTTCTCAGGGAAACATCAAGGGTGTGGCTGAACAACCATTTGATGAGAAGATTAATATGAATGTGAACTATACATTTAATCAGTCACTATAACAGAAGCTAGGAATAGAGATGGGATTGTATGAGTAGAAACACTGCCAATTTAAACTGAAGTGGATAAAGAAGAAAATAATGAAGAAAGGCTGTTGGGCTTCTTAGATTCAATAGGACTGGACAGAAAAGCTATTTTGGGAACATTTGCTATTTTTCAAGAAAAGGGAAGAACAACCCTCAATTTTCTTTCCTCTCGTTTCTCTGTTCTTCACTCTCTCTCTCTCTCTCTGAAAATCCTATTATTTGTATACTAGGCCTCCCAGATGTGGCTCTAATTTTCTTATCTGCCCCTCTACCTGCCCAATTTCTATCCCTTTTTCTTTATTTTATGCTTTTCGGGAGCTTTCCTCAACTTTATCTTCCAACCCATTCACTGATTTTCATCCTGCTCACTTATTTTTAATATCAAATCTCTCATTTTATAGAAATTGGTTTTTAAAAAAATGTGTGCGTATTCTTACTTTATCCTGACAATATTTTTATTTCTATGAAGAAGCTAGTTTTTGGAGATGTTTTCTTCTGTTCTGTGCATTATTTTTTTCCTTGTGATTCTTTTACTGTTTGTTGTTTTTGTCTTTTTCACATTAGAACCTTTCCCTCAAGTATCTGATGATGTGGGCATTTTTGCTCAGAGTGAGATACTACAACCTTGGGGGAAATGATCATTCTGTGAGCAGATGTTACCTGGTGAGTTTCACTGTATGATGATCTGGCAGGGCTGTGCAAGGACCAATGCAACTATGAGCAACTTTAGGTCTTTTTTATCCAGCTGAGCACTTTTTTCAGGTATCAATCTTCTGATCTCCCTTCTAGTGGAGATATTCTTGGTTCCAGCATTCTTGTTGCTGAGTTTGGTAAGAAGACTATCTTCTCTGCATTCAGTAAGTAGACCTCACCTAATCTTTCAGTTTTCAGTATGAAATCTCCTTCAGCTCTGCTAAATAACCCTAAGACCAGACAGAGTATCTGGTTCAACCTCTTCATAGAGTATACACCTAGTCTTCTGCTGGAACTGGGGAAGAGAGAACCCAGCTGTAGCTTCTAATCCAGACTTTCAATTAAATCTTTTGTTGTTGTCCCATCTGCACCCCAACTTTCAAAGTATGGGAAACATAAATTCCCAAGCCTCCTTGGGTTCTTTCACATACATAGGTTTGGAATGTACAAAAAGCATTTTTGCCAGTGACTTCCTTTATTTGGAGGATGATTATTAAGTCTGAACTTTTTAAAATCAAATTTAGGATTTACAAAGAGTGAAATTCCTATACAAGAAAGATCCTTGTGAGAACAATAAATATAAGCGCTCTGTTGGAAAGGAGAGATCTCTACTCACCACCATGGTAGAATTTCACATATCCTATTTCTTCATTTCTTTTTCTTTTTCCCCTGACCTTTTTCTTTTTCTTCTTTTTTTTTCTCCTTTTTTTCCCTTTACTTTTCTTGCCTCTTCTCATGTTTTTTTCTCCATTTTTTATTTTTTGTTTGCTTAGTTTTAAAAATCCTCCTCCTCATTTTCTTCTTCTTCTTGCTTTTCCTCCTTCTTCATCTATATTCTCCTCAGGATTGTCAACACCTCAGTTGCATGAATTAAGTAGGATATAGTGCAGAGGCTTTCCAGAGTTACTAAAAATAATGGCCTCCATTTTTGGGGGAGCTTACATTTGCAAACATACATTTGCAAACCTAAGGGTGCTTAGGACCAATTTGGAGAGAATTCTTAGGCAAAATCTATGGACTTCTGTTGGAATTGTTATTTCCCAAAGAACTCATAGGTGTCAATTATGGGATTATGACTACAAAGTGGTGACCTCCCCTGGGACCTCCAACTCATTTCTTATAGGGCACCGAGAGCCCAGCAACCACTGCAACTTTGTATAACTTTCCAACCTCAGACAAATCTGAACTGGTGACCTGAGGGTGAGAGGCTCTGTATAACTTGATTACATTTTTTTAAAAATTCCATTTTTTTTGTGAAAAGAGAACTTCAGAACACAATTTCAGTTTGTCTCTGCAATTTTAAACATCAAATAGCTTATTTTTTTAGTTCTCTCTGGGTCAAAGAACATTATTAAGAAGAAAAATGTAAAAAATATTGGTTTTGTAACAATTCAGTATCCAAAGTGAAGGCTCTAATAAACTCACAGAAATGTTCTTGCTTTGAGACTTTTTAGAATTCTAAAGAAAAGATAAAAATATTATGTAGGACTAGGGTGCCCTACAATGTATGCTAAAAAATAAAACTAAACGATCAACAGATTTTGAATGATAATATGCCAGAATCCTTTTTTTTTTTTTTGGTAAGAAGTATCATGTAGGCTCCAGGTGTCATGAATATGCCATTTTAGTATTTTATTTCTGTGGGATATCACCTTAGAATGCAGAGTTTAGATTTTTCACAAACAGGAAAGAAATAAGAATGACTCCTTAACTTCTCTATTCATGTAAGAATCTGTCAACTGAGATGTTTGCTCCATTTCTCAGTATAAACAAAAGACATTGGATCTTATTTCAGAGCCCCAGGATTAGAATTTCATCTCCAGATATTGTGAGGTTGCTTCACCAACACAGGCACATAGAAATTAAAACAACTGGCACAATGTAATGAAAATGAGCACACTGTTCTTTTTTTTTTAAGTAGATGGAAAAAAATCAATATTTCGTCTTCAAGTGCTTACACCTATGCAGGAAAGAGAGGTGAAAAAACGAATTGTTCCATCTGTAATTTCAAGCAGGGAAAATGAGTTACAAGCATATCAGCAAAATACAGACAGAGATAGACCCAGCGAAGCAGAAGGAAAATGACTAACCACCATTTCCCCTTATTCCCATAACTGATTGGATGTAAACAAAACATTCTCCCCCAAATGAGAGGCAAAAAGTCTGACACTGAGTAGTGGCTACTTCTGAAGATATCTTTGTCAGCAAGGTGGGTTCAAGTTATGATTTCACCGTTTCTATGATTGACGTTGTTATGGTTCTTAGAATGGTTACCATGGTAACAGAAGGGCCTTGTATGTATTTGAAGTAATTCACCTGACCTACTGCTCAAAATGAGGGAGGGCTGAGGGCTGGTATTTCTCCCAAGGATTCCCCATGATCTGGCCAGTGTAAACTGTAGTCTTGGCTCTGATCTGAAGTGGCTGTTCAGGCAGTGCACATGAGGAAGGATGAAAAAAATAGCAAATTCCTGCATCTGCCAAGACAAACTCCAGCTTGAGATTTTCCCTAGGGATTTATGATGTTGTCAGTAGCCTCTGATGCTTTCTTATTCCTAAATATGGACTTGATATTTGCCATTTCCTTTCTAATATATCCTGTGGAGGCCCTCAGGAAGGATGCTTCCATCGATTTGTAGGAAGACATTTGTGTCCCACCTTTGGATCAGAGAAAAAATGATGAGTAAGAGAGATTGAGATTGAGAGAGGGAGACATGAAGCAAGCTTATGGTGGTTGAATCACAGTCTACCAGAAATGGTACAGATATTTCAATAATATTAAAAATCAGCTGGTGTTTCCCAGCCCTTTTAAAACAGAAGACAAAATTCAGTGAGTCATGACTGTCACAACATCACAGCATCTCTTCAACTCTGACACTGGTCAGATCTATCTAAGACCCCAAAATGCCCCACATTCTCCCCTTCACTAATGTATTCCTCTAGACTATTCCATTCCTAATCTCTACATCAGGATGCTCCCATTTCTTTTAATTCATGAGACTTTTAATTCAAGAAGGAATGCTGGCAATCTCCTCACTCTTTGCTGCTGCTCTGGATGATTTTTCTTCCAACACTTGTCAATCTTTTCTTTCCCCTTGTGGAGCTCAGGTGGCCACTTTGCCTATTTCTTTGCCATCCTCATTGCTGTTATTGGTTGACCTTTGGGATACTCTTTTACTCTTCTTAGTGACCTTAGCACCTGACTCAGCATTTTACTTCCTGACTTCTTCCCTACCTTCTACTCAAGGAATTCAATTTCACACTACTAATTCTTCTAATACATTGGTTCTCTCCCTTTCTTAGACCTCTCAACTCTTATCACCTCCATCTGTCCTCTCACCATAGTCACGAGGGTAAAAATAACTGCATTCTGATCTCACTTTCACTCCAAACTGAGATGCTTTCTCTCTTACCACAACTTTCTGTCCTTTCACCTAACACAACACACTCTGACTTTCAATCAGTGTTCTACTGATCCTTATTAATATGGTTTGGCTGTGCCTCACCCAAATCTCCTCTCATCTTGAATTATAGGTCTTATAACCCCCACATGTTGTTGGGAGGGACCAGGTGGAGATGATTGAATCATGGCGGCAGTTTCCCTCGTTTTGTTCTAGTGATAGTAAGTTAGTTCTCACGAGATCTGGTGGTTTTATAAGGGGCTTCCCCCTTGACTGGGCACTTATTCTTCTCCTTCCACCGTGATTATACGTTTTCTGAGGCGTCTTCAGCCCTGCATAATTGTGAGTCAAACTTCTTTCCTTTATAATTTACCCAGTCTCGGGTATGTCCTTATAGCAGTGGGAGAACGGACTAATACACTTACAATGCCTTCAAGCTTGGGAACCACTCTGTGTTCTAAGAGACATGTCTTGTTCTCTTGGACGTTCTTAGCTAGCACGGTTATTATGGTTAATGAGTTCAGCTTGCTTTCTCAACAACAGTTTGGGCCTTCTCAGAACCTACACTCTGAGTTGGGTACGCTATAGCTTATTCAGTCATAAAATATTGACTGAATAGCTGGCATTCTCTTAGGTACTGGGGTTATGGACCTGTTCTCTGTTTTCCTGGAGCTTGTAAAATAGTGGATAAACCAGATAATAAATATAAACACAAAAATACAGACTAAAGTGTTAGAAGGAAGTGAAGAGGATGCTGTGATGATAAAAAGTGCTTACTAAACGTTCATATGGACCAGATACTATTATAAGTCCTTTATGCTTTTTGATTCTTTTAATCCTTCCAACCAGCCTCTGATTAACTACATTATGTTTTTCCCATTTTACGGTGGAAAACTCAGTTACAGAACAATTAAATTCACCTGCCTAGAGGTCACACACGTGATGGAGCTAAGCTTTGAAATCAGTTTCCTTAGTCTACCTTCTTAACCACTAACTCCTGGCTTTAGGGTAGCAGTCATGGTATTTTCATAGACAAGCTGGTCTTTGAGGGCTCCTTTGAGAAGAAGGGATTTAGCCTGAGGCTTCAGGAAAGAGAAGCCCTCCATACTGACATAAATAAATGAAAGAGCCAGGAAGGAGCATTTCAGTGAGAACAAGCTGCATGGAGACAGGCCTACGTGTGTTTGAAAATGGAAAGAAGTTCAATATGGCTAAACCACAGATGGGGGAAGAGAATGGCGTAGGATAGGGCTGGAGAAGAAAGCTGAACCAGATCTAAGGCAATTTTGGCAGATTAAGGGATTTGTATTGTATTCGAGAAGCCACAGGGAACTGGAGTCAATGTTCTTTTGGAATCTCTCTGGCAGATATGTGGAGAATGGATTTGGGGGTAGATACAGACACGGGAACAACTGGAAAACGTGTGCAGGACTCCGTTCTAGAGATAATTGTGGCTTGGACTGTGGTGGTGGCACTGGGGATGAATAAAGGTGGCTTTGTTGTTAGACATGCTTTGGGGGTAGGACCAGCAGAACAAGGTGGTGGGTTGATGTGGGAAGTAAGAAAGACAGAAACAAGGATGAGTGTCAGGTTCCTGAGTCAAACTAGGAAACTTTTGTTTTCACTGAGCACATGAGGCCATGTAGCAGCCCAACCCTCTCTTTCATTTACCTTCTGAATCATCGTACATCCTTTCTCTCTTTTTTCCCATATCAGGGAAAGTTGTCTTCTTATTCTTTCTATCTAGCATCTCAAGCTGCAAATTTTGAGCCCCTTTTCCTGTCATCTTTATGGTTTTGCTTGATCTCTTATCCTCATTCTGTCATGTATTTTCAAGTTTTCCTCTCCTGGTGTCCTTTTTTTGCTTATATAACAAACTCAAGTTTTATCTGCTCTGAAACATAAACCCTTCTTTCAATGTTAATTATCTCCAGAGTTGTTCCCACAGTCCCTGCCTTCCTGTGAGAACAAGCTGTTTTAGTAAGTGGTCTACAGCTGTTTTTTTTTAACTCTTTATGGCTGTTTCTCAGAACGGATGTTCTCACCTTGATGTCTCATGAGCTAAGAGTGACGTGGGGCCATCCTGGGTGCTATCCAGCCATGTGATTTATCCAACAGTTCCAGATACTTTGCCCCACATCATATTATTTGCTCTATTCCCGCAGCCTTTCTTGGTAGCAATTTACAAAAAGGCAAACATCGCCTGATGCAAGCACTTTGAGAAAGAGCTAATGCTTGCTTCCTTGTAATTTCCTTTTTAGGGATCTCCTAGAACCTAGGGTTTCTAAAGTTCATTAAAATGAGCATCACCCTTATTTCTGTGTCACTTCCACCCTCATAAAATGCATAGACAATTAGGAAAGTTTTCCATTGAGATGAAGAATAAATTATAGTGTGGCCTCTTTTGATATAGCAAAAATATTGGCCATCTCAGTCACATGACAAAACACCTAAAATCATTTTTAAATACTCAGTGTTGAGTGGTCATCCAAATAGCATTAAATAGTTGGTATTTTTAAGCATCTTGTTTATTCAAAGCAGGTAAGTCCATCACTATCCCTCACAGGATATTTGCTCTGATGAGCCAACAAGTCTAGCTGTTGAATGAAAGGAGACCAAAGAAAGAGGCAGAAGGTGGGCTTTGGCACCTTTGGAAGGAATCCGAGTCTCATAGAATAATGGGGAGGAAATACTGGGGAGGCTTAACAGGCAACTTAATCAGCCATGGCTTCCTTTATTTGATCTGTTCCCCCAATTTGGCTGTATGCACTGCTAAATTGTCTTCAAACATTGAGTTTCCACACTCTGATGTATAATGTTTCCTCCATACGGATTCCCTTCTCTGACTTGCAAACTGTTTATCCTACGAGTTCTGCTTCCTATGTTACCTCCTTCTCTATAAAGCATCCTCAGTATCCACAGTACACTACAGAGTTTCACCTGTGGGTCCTGGAGCTAGAATGCCTGGATTCAAATCCTGACCATGTCTCTTATCAGCTATGTGATCTTGGATAAGTGACTTGATTTCCCCATGCCTCGGCTTTCTGATATGTAAAATTGAAATAATATTTCATGGTGGGGTTGTAATGCTTAATGAGCTGGCACATGTGAAGTATTTAAGATATTGTCCGGCACACAGTAAGTGCTGGTCAGTGTTGGCTAGCATTCTTCCTCAGGTAGAGTTATTCATTTCTTCTTTTGGACACTCATGGTATAATCTTCTATGATAATGATTATCACAGTGGTGATTATTTTGTTTATATGCCTCTAAGATGTGGGCTTGCAGAAGATCAAAACAACGTTGTTCTTTCTGTCTTGCATAGTGTCTCGTGGTAGATGGTCTGTGGTACAATTTCAATAAATGTTTATTAAAATAATGAACTGAGAAATGTTGTGGTTCATTTAAAGATGCATTAATAAGGGACCCAAGGTGAAGTCATTACTAATTAAATCAGCTATAGTGATTAACCCAATTACATAGTCATTTGTAGTTTTACAGTTTTAATCTTTGACTACATTATGATCAAATCCATATGTACTAAGATGAAAGAAAGAAGTGAAGATCTATTCAACACTATCTTTGTGCTGTATGCTTTATATATCATAATTAGTGACCTCCTTTAAGTTATTACCATTTTACAGTTGAGGAAAGAGTCAGAGAAGTTTATATATATATATAGGCTGGATGTGGTGGCTCACGCCTGTGATCCCAGCACTTTGGGAGGTGGAGGCAGGTGGATCACCTGAGGTTTGGAGTCCAAGACCAGCCTGACCAATACGGAGAAACCTCGTCTCTACTAGAAATACAAAATTAGCTGGACTTGGTGGTGCATGCCTGTAATCCCAGCTACTTGGGAGGCTGCAGCAGGAGAGTCACTTGAACCCAGGAGTCAGTGGTTATGGTGAGCTGAGATTGTGTCATTGCACTTCAGCCAGGATAATGAGCAAAAACTGTCAAAAAAAAAAAAAAAACCCAAAAAAACTAGTGAGTGGCAGGCTGATGTTTCTAACCCAGGGAGTCAAACTGTAGACTCTGAAATATCTGTTTTTTGTTTGTTTACTTTTTATTTTCCAGTGGAAAATAACTTGTATTGTGACCTCACCAGCTGCAAAATCTGTTCCTGGCATTAAGCTCCTTCTTCCTTTGCAATTCGGTCTTTCTTGAGTGGTCCCATGAATGCTTTCTTCTCCTCTATGGTCTGGAAGCGGCCATGGCCAAACTTGGAGGTGGTGTCAGTGAACTTAAGGTCAATCTTCTCCAGAGCCTCCTGCTTGGTCTGCACCAGCAAGGACTTACAGAGGGTGAGCACTTGCTTCTTGGTTCCCACCACACAGCCTTTCATCATAACAAAGTCATTGGTCACTTCACCATAGTGGACAAAGCCACCCAGAGGGTTGATGCTCTTGTCAGGTCATAGTCGGTGGAGGCATTGTTCTTGATCGGCTTGCGCGAGCCATAGAGAAGGCCACACAGACAGGATGCCATGCCCCAATGCAGGCCACCTTGCGCAGGCCTCAGTGGGTCTTGCAGGGCTGTTTTTTACTTTTTTATATTGTCTCAATGAACTTATTTTTTGTTGTTGGTTACTTTCTATCATCACCTCTACTTCTGTCCCCATTTAGGATTTTATGATTTAGCAGTAAGTGCCCTTGGGCCCCTGAGGCTTATGCCTTATTTCTCATTTAGTATCTTTTCCCCCCACCCATGGAAAGCAAACCATTGTGCTTGCTTTGTCAGTCATTGGTAGTCTAAAAATAGTTTTGTAACTGGATAAAGGAATTTGGGTATGAACAGAGTTGAAGTGTTCAGTTCAGCTTGATAAAAATTTCAGACTTTAACTGTCAGCTCTGTTTAGCTTCACAGTCCTCTATCGGTATGGTATAACCTCACAAGCCACAAAAAAGAGCTCTCCCTGAAGGATCTGTTAGTCATGGAGGAAATAAGACCCTTTTGCTTCTAGATTTTCCAGCCATACTAGGAGGTTCAGATTGGACTACCCTCAGAGCAGACTCCATGCATCTGAGTGGTGAAACTCCCTTGGTCCCCCATACAGAGAAATCCTCATTATTGAACTTTTCTCTTTCCTGGCACTTCCTTCCTGAACAATTTCCCAACAGTGTCTGTCCTCTGCTCTCAAGCTCTTTCTAACCAATGCATGTATTTCCTTCATACTTCTGGATTTTGATTTTCCCCGAGATCTTTGAGCCTGGAAAACATTATTCTATCTCCTCGACCTAATTTCTCCAAACTAGGATTCCTTTCACCCTGTATCCCTCCTGCCCTGCAGAATATTTCAGCTATTCAGGCTGCCCAAGCATTATTTCTATCAGTGATGAATTTGGTTTTTCCGTACTTTCTTTCCACATTTGAGAATTTAGTTGGAAAGCAAGTCAGATCACCATGTCATTAAAGGAATTTTGTTTTTTTCTTCTCTTTTTAGTTATAATGCTTTGATGATTGAGAAACATTCATAGCTTGACAGCAAAAACTTGAGGGTAAATTTCCACTATTACTAAGGTATCTCTACTTCGAAGTATCTGGTAGGTTATGTAGATTACTCACTTACAGATAACAAATATATAATATCTTAGGGGCAAACAGTCATCTAGAAATTAAATGATGGACTTCTGTGCAGATCTCCCTCCTTTTTCCATCAGTTTTTGAATGGTGGCAGATTTTCAGGTGGCAAAATCAGTTTAGAGAATTACAGGCTCTTTCTTTTCCTTTGTGGACTCTGCTGAAATGTTGAGTAAATAAATAATTATACAGCTTTCCGATCAAGGGCAAATGGCAATGTGCTCCCAACTTACCTTCTTGCTTCTACCCTTGTCCTCCTCCTACATACAGCAACCAGAGCGATTCTGTTAAGGTATAAGCCAGATAATCTCACTTCTCTACTGAAAACCCTCCAATGGGCAGATTGAGGATGTCACCCCCATCCCCTCTGACAGCACCCACAGGAAGGTGGGGTCGCTGTGGTCACCATCTGTGAACAAAACTCCTCAAAATATTTTTCTGTTAATAAATTGCCTTCATGTAAACAACAACAACAAAACCCTCCAGTGGCTTCCCAAATAAAGCTAAACTCCTTAGGAGAGCTCTCAAGATCATCTGTGATCTGGCTCCCTATCTGACTTTATCTGGTCTTACTCTCTCCTTTGATCCCACTATTCCGTACACATCAGGTGCCTTGATGTTCCTTGGACTTCACAGGCATTCTTTTGCCTTAGGTCTTTGCAGACATTTCCTGGATCTCTCTCCGGTATTCTTTTCACTCAATTCCTGTTAAATCTTGGCGTTCTCTGTGGGAGCTTCCCTGATTACCCAATTTAAAAATCACAAAACCCAATGTTTTCAATCATTTTCTACTTTTTCTCATCTATCATAGCATTTATGGTGCTTACTTAAATATTTTGTTCCTCTTTCTCCACTAAAATAGAAGTTCAACTTGGGCAGAAATCTTAGCATTTGTTCATTGTTTTATTCACAACCTCTAGAACAGTGTCTGGCACATGGTAGGTACTCAATAAATATTTGTTGAATGAGTAAGTGGTATGGCCTAGAATTTTGGCATTTTTCTTCCATTGATTTCACTGTGGTCTCTCATGGGCTATGCATAAGGGCATGGTATGTGTTGTCTCTCTCTCTCCTTGAGGAGTCTGCCAGAAATCTGAATCTGTCACAAAGAACTAGGCAACATCCAGATCAGATCCCAAAGGATTCCCTGGGGAGCAGGCCCTTGGTATTTTTTTTTTAAATTTTGGAATGATTTTAGATTTACAGAAAAGTTGCCAGATAGTACGGAGGGTTACTGTGTATCCCTTATCCCATTTTCCCTGTTTTTTAAAAATACTTTATGGAGGTAGGATTGCCATACAAAAAGCTGTACATATTTAGTGTTTATAACTTGATGAGTTTAGAGATAAGTATACACCCATGAAACCATCACCACAATCTATGCCATAAACCTATTCATCACCTCCCATTATTATTATTAATTTTTGTGGCAAAAACACTTAACATAAGATCTATCATCTTAGCACATTTTCAAGAACATAATATGTTGTTAATTATAGGCACTATGTTGTAAAGTAGATCCCTAGGATTTATTGATCTTGTATAATTGAAACTTTGTACACTTTGATTAATATCTTGTCTCTCAAGCTGCTGGCAACCACCAGTCCACTATGCTTCTGAGTTTGACTATTTCAGATTTATTATGTAAATTGTATCAGGTAGTATTTGTCCTGTGTCTGATGTATTTCACTAACAATACTGTCCTCCAGATTCATCCATGTTGTCACAAATGGCAGAATTTTCTTCCTTTTTAGGGCTGAATAATGTTGCCTCATATTTATATGCTATGTTTTCTTTATTTACTAATGTGTGGGCATTTAGGTTGCTTCCATGTCTTGGCTGTTGTGATTAACGCTTCAGTGAACATGGGATTGCAGATATCTCTTTGAAACCTGTGCCCTGTTCTTTACATTCCTTTCTTTTTTATATTTCAGTTTTTCCTTTTTACAACAATCCCACATGTAAATGGCACTTGAATTCATCCCAAATAATCTCATTTGATTTTCACATCAATCCTGTAGACAGAGAAGGAAACCAGCAATAATTGAGCATTACTTAGTACCTGGACGTGAGCCAGGAACTTTCATAATGGTTATTTCATTAACACATTAACCCCAGAACAGGGGTATCTTTAGTTCTAGGCTTGGAGAGTTGGTGACTAGTAACATGCCTGAGATCACACAGTCACTCAAACCTCCTAGCAGACTCCATGCATCTGAGTGGTCAAACTCTTTCTACTCTTTTATCTAATTTCTACTCTTCTATCTTCTTTCCTCTGTGCTCCCAAAGCCTCTTTTATGTGGGCTTGGTTTCATTTAAGTCACATTTCAGTTTTGCTTCTTCCGTAGAGACTTTTTGGCTTTAATAAGAACAAGTTGTAGCTTCTTCATTTTGGTTACTGTTTGTCCTTGAGCATGAACCCAGGGTCCATAGCAGTCAGACACAATTTAATGAGCTGCAAAATAAAATAAATAAATAAATGAACTGCTTAGGGTTTTAACTCAACAGAAGAAAGTTGCCTCATCAATTCAGGGCACAGTACATTGCAGAAATGAGATTGTCTTCCACATTTGGCTTGGTGCATTGACAATGAGCACCGGGGGGTTTATTTGGGAAGAGCATTGAAGGTCTTTCATCCTGTGCAGGAAAGATTAAAACTCTTTTGAGGCAGAATTTGAGTGAGTTCTCTGAAAAAGAAAAGGTGATTTGGAGAAGCCAATCTGTCCCAGCGAAAGTATACACAACTTAAAAAATCTAATTCAGCCAAGTTTTCTCTGTTGGCAGCATCTAGGACATATTCTCATCTTATAATCAGCCAGTCCTGAGAGAACTTCTCAAAGTTAAAAAAAAAAAAGTCCCTAGATTATCCAAATAGTAAAGTTTGAAAAGCAGCCAAAGTGAATTGCATTTTTCCTATTACTACCACATGTGCTTCCCTGCATACCCCATTTCACAAAGAGCAGAATAATGGTACACTGTCTTTATATCAGGAATGCAGCCCCACATCATCCCATTGGCATGGTGTTCTAGAGCAGAAAGCCACAAGCCTGTGGCCTTCCTTGCACAGAGTTCCCATCTTTACAGCTTGCTTAATTCTCACTCAGCTCATGTACTTGAAGTTTTCTTTTTTCCCCATGCGAGCTACATGTGTTGCATTTACACGCAGTGAAAGGACTTTATTTTTCATCTGAATAATTTCACTTTAGTGCTCTCAGGATACGCCCATGTAAACAAATAAAATGTTTTGTCACCCAAAAGAACAGTTTTAGAAAGTGTTAAAGTGCAAGTACAGTTGGAAGAATCTTTTATGGGGAGCCAAAGCCAGCTACTGAGTGTGCAGAAAGATTTGGATTGGGTTTGCAACAACGTGGAGGCATGGGGCATGGTGCAACATGCTTAGTGACTTATTTGTCATATAGAGAAGCAACAACAAAGAAAAAAGAAAATGCTATCCGATTTTAGAGTAGAAAATATCTGGGTTACAAATGTCACCCCTGTCTTCTATTTATGTGACCTTGGGTATGACATTTAACCTCTCTGAGTCTCATTTGCCTTATCTGTAAAGAGGGTGATCATCTTTTCCTTATAAACTTTTATAAGGAATAAATGGCACTGCATAACTGTGATATACATAGCATATTTCTTTCCTCCCTTCACAATTTCTTCCTACATTGACAGCTTATTGGTCCTCTGGGTATAACTGGGTGGGTTTTTCCTTCCCTCCCACTTTATGATCAAGTTAGCTCATTCTCTCCTCATTCTTTCTCCTTGAAGGCATGCTTTCAGCTGTGTATCTGGAGTGGATATACTACAGGTTAAAATTCTGATTAAGATCTCAGCACTGAAAGTTGCTTAACAGTCCACTGTTAAATATTAAAGTTAATATTTACATTGCACTTTAACATTTAAGGAAGATTTTAAAATAAGTCATCTTGTTTGATTCTCAACATTATTCTGTGAACCAGTTATTAATATTCATTGTTATGTCATTTTCCAGTTGAAGAAGTGGGGGCTCTGAAAAGTTAAGGGAATTGACTAAGGTTACACAGTTGAAGATACTGGAGTAAGCATGAGCTTCACCCAGTGCACCTAAGAGTAACACATGGTACTTTTCAGGTACTGACTTTACCTCTCTCTCCTGTACTCCCCACCTCCTTGCTACCACTGGCTCTTTTAGTCCCCTTGTATTTCTAGGATTCCCTGAGGACTCTTTCATAAGTCCCCACAAGCACATCCTCTTAGCTACTGCTTGGTGTTGGCCATTTTTGTTCTCTCTAGATTTGGTTTATTTTGGTGAGATCTGTTTCCTGAATTGAAGCATTGTGAAGGTGCCTCCCTGTTGCTATGGCTACAGGTGTCTGCCATCAAAGGAGCTTATATTGAAGGCGCAGTTTCATTGTGCTCCCAAAGTCCCTGGTGCTGCTGCTCACCACATGCCGCCTAAACCGTGGAGATCCTGATCACTGTACCTCTGTGGTTAGACCACCCAAGTGGGGTGAAAACTTTTCCGTTTTGTGTCAAGTTCCTTTCCTTGAGCCTCAAAGCAATACTGCCTTATCCCTCACCCCATCCTAATGGCCTATGAAGTTTAGTGAAACAGTATTTTTAGTTTTACTATAGTCCCTCTTGAATGTCCCAATAAGATTTGGCCAAGGAAAACATCCAAACAGCAGATACAGTATTGACCTTGGAATCATCCTCTGACTTCAACCACTGATCATTAACGATATGTATGATAGGCTTTTTCTTATGTTTCAGTGAGTTTTTCCCTCTGAGTTTCCTTAGTCCCACAAGCAAAAAAACCTACCTTTTGGTGGTCCCTACTTGTCTTCAAATGCAGCTGAATCATTTGGTGACCATAGCTTAGGTCCATGCAGGGACCATTGCCATCCATGTATTATTATAATAATACTCTGGCTTTTGAATTTCAAAGACCAGTAACACTTCAGAGACAATTTGCAGAAATAATATTGAATTGCCAAGTGTTTCTATGGCCACCTGAGGAAAATAACAAAAGAGAAAACCCAAAACAATAGCCATGTACTAAAATCATACAGAAAGAGCTGGACTTTTGCCAGCTCTTTAATAACAGAAAGAGAATCTTAACACCAGAAAAGTAGGAAAGATATTAACACCAAAATAAGGGGTCAGTCTTTTATTGAATGAATAGCTTTATTAAGAATCCATACACTTTCATTCTCCCATTTTGCTGCAGACTGTAAAATATTTGTTGCAGTCTGGCATTTTAGAAATGCTATATTGCTTCATTTGCTATTCACAACAGCGTGAGGTAAGTTTCATGGTTGTCCTCATTTTACAACTGTAGAAATTCAGGATCAGAGGAGTTGGGTATCTCACCTAAAGTCACAGAGACAATAAGGAGAGCAGCTAGAACTTAAATGCAAGCCCTGCACTGACGAACATGCCCTTGCTAGGTTGATCAAGCTGCTAAAGATGGTGGGAATACTCAACTGGAATTAAGTCTGTTCCCATACTTATACTTTTTAAAGTATTTAAAATAAATTCCTTTAAAATAGATGATTGCTTATTTTTCACCAGCATGTTCTTTTGGCCACATATTTGTGAATAAATGTGCACACATATCTACAAAGATTATCAGTCTGAACAATGTGTTATAATTCGTGTGCAAATTCGTCTATCTCTATAATCTCCGAGGAATCTGCTATAGAAAACATGGAATTGTTACTGTAATTCTAAGTGTTGCAAACATCTAGCTCTTTCTCTTTGTATGTTCACACAGAAAATGGGCAATCAAGAATCTTTTTAGACTTTATTTTGCTTACCTTTCCCTTTTCTTCTCCACCTCAGTCTTCCTACATCTTCGTTTTCCCCTTTTTCTTTGAGATTGTGACTGCTGGGTCAGTGGAAACATCTTCCGGGAATAAGTTTTGGATAAATCCCCAGCCTTAAGGTTTCCTCGTGCTGGGGTGGCTCCTTTTATCCAAGTTAATTTCCAGTTTATACCAATGATGAATATGAACAAAATGGTTTATTTTTGGGGCTGGTGGGCCAGAGGGATGGAGAAAATCATGGGGAGGACTCATGGCATACATGGATTTAGTATTTGATATTTCCACTTTTTATGAATGACTCTGGAGACCAATGCTCTGGAGCCCCTTGTAATTTTTCTAGGACTGCTCAGCACCTATATTTTAATATGGTTTTGTTGTTTATGTTTATCACGTGGTCTTACTTAGTTCTCATAGAAAGTCAGTATTTGGATCTCAAAATCCCCATTTTGTAGATGAAGAAAATTTGGTAGAATATATGGTATAGACATATGGAGTAGTCAAAAATTGGGGTATTCAGAAGTCTTGGTCCCATTCTTCTCAAATATAAAGATTATATAATATATTGGAGCCTACTTCTACTAATATTATGTCGAAAGACCACCTCTTACTTCACATTGTTTCTGGAATCATTTGCATTAGTTCTGAAGCATTTTTTTGTTCTTTTGAAGCTGAAATCTTAAAAAAATCTTATTTGGCTTGCACATTTAACTGGAGAAAGTAAGGAGAATTTGGAATCTAGAAATTTAGGAGAGTGGAACACAAATAAGTGAGTTCTTTAAGCAGAAATTGTTTTAACTTTTCATCTTTATTAGAACTGTAGTGATCATGAAACAAATAAGTTAATGTTCTGTCTAACAATTACTTATTACACAAGACAAGTCTGTGCTGAGGAAAAACATCTCCTTGAAGCCCTTTGATTTTCCAAGTGGAAGGATGGAGGGATATCTAATTTTCTTTAAAGGCAAGTTCAGAGAAGATCAGTTCCTTTTCTTTGCCAACCATTTGGCAAGAAGCTTTTCACAATTACAAAAATGTTTATGAAAATATTATTTGGTTTTCTCTTCTGAAGAAATCCCTCTTGGGACCCTGGAATGAAAGATGAAATGGGGATAAGGGTGAATTGTTTTCACAGTATCAACTAGAGGATAGTAAAATTTTAGTAGTGAATTTTTTTTTTAGAATATGGTAAAGTTCAGTAATTTCGCCTGAGAACAAGTTGGGATAAATGGATAGATTCCTGTGAGACAGATTGATAAAATTCTGTCTTATATCATTCTATCCTCCCAATTTATAATTTCCTGCTCACTCATGACAGGGCTGGAATACTAGCTCTTTGGGGGTACCTGGGAGATTCTAAAACAGATTCTTTGGAACCTGAGAGATTAAACATTGTTGATCCACTCATTCATCAATCAGTCTTTCATTTAATAAATATTTACTATGCAAAACTATTCCAGGCATGACTCTAGGGGTAGGGTACAAAGATGGATAAGATGGGAGCAGATATATGGTTTCTAACTCCATGAAGCTTACTGTCTGTGGAGAGACAGGACATAAACATATAAAAGTACATAATGAAAGTTTTGTTGAGGACTCTGAAAGAAAAGAGAGAAGGGCAGAAGGAACAGCGAAAGAATCTAGGTCTTTACTCAGCCTTGTCTCTTTACCTTTAGTGAACTGACCACTGAAAGGCCACCCAGCAAAATATGGCTTGCATGTGCCTGCTGTGTTCCAAGAAACAGTTCTAGACCATTCCCTGCCTTCCTGCACTGTTTCTTGCCTTCTGCTTTTCATTCATTTGTTCACTCATTCATTCAGCACACATTTTTTGAGCATCTAATCACTTCCAGGCTTTCTGCTAGGCACTGAGAACACAACAGTGGAAGACAAGCAAAATTCCTAGTTTCATTATGGCCACAGGCTGGTAAGACATGAAGACAAGTTACCAGACAATTAAAATACAGTGGATGTGGGCTCTGGTAGAGACAGGACTAGACAGTGGAAGGCAAACAACTTTGGGGGATAAGAAATGGTATGTAGAAAACTGAAGGTGAGGGGAAAGCAGGGTATTGTAGAGTATTCCAGGCAGAATGAACAGCATATATAAAAAGGGGGAAGAGGAAGCAGGGGTTTCCTGGAAACTGAAGATAATTAAGAGCAGTAGAGGGAAGATGGGAAGGGAGAGACTTAGAGGGACAGGAGATTGGAGAGCGAGGCACAGACAAAGTAATGCAGGACTTTGAAGGGTTTGTTAATTAGTTTGCTTTTTCTCAGCACCTGGTAGCTAGGCGTTTTCTCTTGGTTCGACCCTCATGCCCTTTACATTTTATTTTTTCTGAGAATTTCACTGGCTTCAGCCCCTAGAACCCAACTTTATTAACTATTCACTTTTCTGATATTCTTGACTAGATCTTCCTAGGCCTGCTGAAAAGGGACTAGATAATATGGGCTTATAGTCATGAAAACCTTAAAAATACCCATGGATTTATGAGGTGGTCTAGGCTGTTTTCTTGAGATAAATATACTGAGTATCAAAAAGGTTAAAGAACTGATCATACCTTAAATAGGGTACTCAGCTGTTGGGGGTGTAGTTCTAGAGATGACAAGACGTCCAAACTTAGGTGACCAGGAGTACTTGTGATCACTGCAATTTGTATATTCCTCTCTTGCCTTTTGAAGATCAAGCATCCTGGGAACTCTGAGGCAGCTCAAATGATGTTTGTAAATTTTGCTTCCTAAGCCTCCCATGGTTGAGGAGTACCAAAAATCACAAGGGTTTTTATTTAGATCCATAGTTCTGTATCTAAAACCCTTAGGGCCAAATATATTTCATAAGTCAAATGTTTATGATTTTGGAAAAGTAAAATGGAGCATATATTTGATATTTTGGGACACCCCCAGAGGGTCTGAAGTGGAACCTACCTTGTAACCATCATGTTGATATTTCCACAGCAAAATGTACAAATCCATGCAAAGGCAGATGATCAAAGACTTTAAAAAGTTGTGAATGAGCTCAAGCCAGGTTTTGCCTCCAGATGAGTTAAGTTCACAACAGGTTTTGTTGCCAGATGAGTTATGTAAAGATGTTTACATTTCAGAGCTTTTGAATTTCAGAATTGCAGATGAGAGAGTTTGCGGGTCCGCAGCATATCAACTTGCTAGGCTTGATGGAAGAAATTATTCACCATAGGAATTGAAGAACTCTAGAAGATTTCTTCAACAGGAGAGTGAAGTTCTGGTTGGAGACCTACTAAATCACACCATCTGGGAGTGGGCCAGGTGAAGATACATTTAACAAGCTCCTCAGGTGATTCTGATTCACATCACATTTAAGAACCTCTACTCTAGAAGAAATTTCCAAGAGAGATTGTGACATTTTCTTCTCTATTCATCTAAGAAAATGTTGATTTCTTTTTGATCTCTGTGAGTGGATACATGTGTTAACTTTGCAGCAAACAGGCTCCGGCTGGAGCTAGGATTGGGATTCAAGTACTTAGGCATTTTGGGCTTCTGTTTCTCTGGAGATCAAGACTGCCCCACCAGAAGATCTGTGGCTGACATGCATATGAGTGTGCTTGGACTAGGACCCTGCATTTCCTCCTCTTCTTGCTCCTCAATTACTCAAGTGCTTTGATGAAATGTCTCCTGCATGACTAGCCCTCTGCTACACATTGCAGAAAGAGTGGGTGATGCCTGCTTTCAAAGAAGTTACTGTCTCCACAAAGAGAAAACAACTGCACGTGTGAGTGTGCATTAATGCCAGAGCTTTTAATTTGGTCACAGTTCAGCTGATTAACCACTTCAGAGCTACATCAATATATGTCCTTTTTACTTTTTGACTTTTGGGGAAATGATAAACATATGGCAGAGATACTAGAGAAAGACGAAACCTAAAAGAACATTCATATATCACAATATATGAATATGATTACCTTATTTTTATAAACAAGGGATTTACTAGAAGTGGGGTAAAGGGACAAGGACTTTGGTGTCAAAATGGTCCTGACTTTGAATCTTATTTCTGCCTTTATCAGCTTTATGATCTTAGGTACATTAACTAAATCTGTGTCTCAGTTTACCCGTATATAATATGGAGACAATAACACTTCATGGTGCTGCCACGTGATTAGATCAGCTTCTCTCTATGGACTCTCCTGGAACGGTGAACACTGGTTTCTATATTCTCTCTGCCCCATGGAACTTGGATCATTTGTGTTTCTGCATTTGTTCTTTATCCTGTGTCATTCATTTATCTGGTGCTCGTTGATTTTTCATGCTGGATTGTGAGCTCTTAGAGTACATGGACCTCATCTTCTAGATCTCATCTCTTGTGTCTGGAATCTGGTAAGCTCTTAACAGGTTTTTTGAGGAAAGAGATGTGCGAATTGCACTTACTAAAGAAAGTGGTATGATGGTAACTATTTAAACTGCTCATTAATAAAAATGTATGTATGTTTTGTCTTTATTATAAACTTTACTGGTTTAAAGGATATATAGCACAAATTGACAAATTATAAAATGTATAATACACTTTGTCAGTCAATTTCATAGGGCCAATTGATTGTTTCAGAATGCTTTAAGTCTAGATCTGGGGTTGGCAAACTACCTCCTGACCTACCACCTACTTCTGTAATAAAATTTTATTGAAGCATAGTCACACTCAGTGACTGCTTTTGCACTATAATGACAGAGTTAAGTAGTTGTGACGTAGACCATATAGCCCACAATGCCTAAAGTATTTACTATCTGGCCCTTTACAGAAAAAGGAATCTGTCCTTCCCTGAGCTATTCTCCTCCTATTCCCTGTCTGACCTCTTCATCCTTCAACTACTTCTTCTTGTATAATCCTTTAAAAAATGTCAAAACCACTTTCAGCTTGTGGGCCCTGCAAAAATAAGCTAAGGGCTGGATTCGTCCATTGAGCCATAGATGGTTGAGGCCTGGTCTTGACAATCAACAGAACGATGAATCAAGCCCTGATTTGTAGCATTTGCCAATTTCTGTGGTGTAAATACTCAAATTGGCTTATTTCAAGCTACCAGCATGATATCATTAAATATGGAATTAGAAGAGATGTATAATAGCACACTCATATAATATTTCTATCATATAGGAGCTATAGACATCGATAACCACAAGAGCATAGAAAGCAGTAAAATATAAAAAAGAAGTGATGAGTTTTTAAATAAGTTATTTAATAAGTTTATATAATTTTTTTTTAGAAATACTTGCAATCAACAACTGGGTTTTAAAATTCCTGAAAATGTAATAACTCTTGCAAGGCAATAAAAGCTGAGGCTAGTACATACTTGGCCTTTGAGTTAGTTTTTGCTGGAGGGCTGAGTCTTAATAAGTGTTGAGGAAAGAGGAATTCTAGCTTTGCACCTCATTTCTTTATCCCACAGCTTTCATCTAGTTGAAATCCTAGTGACACTAATGCAGAATTTGATCCAAGCTGGACTTTCTCCCTGCAAAAGTTCAAACTGAACTAGTAGAGGCGAGGGTGGGGGTGAAACTGTAAAAGAGCCACACAGAGGTTGAAGTTGCTAAAACAGTGTTCATCACTTTTTGACACCCTGGTCAGTCCTGCAGCTCTAGTGATCATCCTGATGACCCAGTTCTTATGAATAGGTTTTATTTGATGGTGTAAATAGAGCTTTTGGAGGAAGAAGGTGAATTTTTTGTTGACCTCATTTATTGCTGGCTACATATGAGTAACTGGACATTTGGCTTCTGTACTTGGGAGGCTTATCCTCTTCTCTAATGGCGATGTGGCACTCTATTATTTGCAATATTACACTTTTACGGGAGAGCAGGGAAGAGTCAAAACCAGCTGATGTAGTCATTATCATGAGTTGAAACAGGGCAAAGCCACCATCATACCATGCTTCTCATGCCGAGCTCGTTAATGGGTGTAATTTTGTTAGTCTTGCAGTAAGGAATCTTTAGGTCATTCACACTGTGAGAGGTGAGAAGAGAAAGCTAATTTAATAAGGGTGTCGCCTTCTTAAAAGCATATTCAAAGGCTTGCTAGCCAAAGAAACTCAAATAAAAGAAAGGGGTCATTGCTGAAAGCTTCCTCTTCCTTTCCTCATTTTACTTTTCTTCATTCAGCAGGGACTTCTGGAAGTATTGTCTAAGGAATGGCAAAAGAAATAGAAAGAGAAAAGTTACATTTCTTTTTTTTTCCCTTTCCTTTGAAAGCTGTACATGAAGGATCTGTGGCTTGTGTGGAGTGGATGAGGTGCTCTGTAGCTCTGAGACATTACCAAGGGGAATCCAGGGCCAGAGGTGTGCAGGTGGGGCTGTCAATCAGAGACAACATCAAGGGCTCTTACAAAAACAAAAGGAAAGAAAATGGATGTTTAATCAATAAAGTTGCTCTCTGCTTAACCTTTTGTGTTTTAAGCAACATTCACTGGAGCCCAGCAACAGAGTCCAATATTTAACACATAAAAGGTACTCAAAAAGGTGAGGCCTTGGAGAGCAGCTAGAAAGTGAAGATGGATCGGAGGGTTAAGAAATGGAAAGAAAAAGAATTGGAGGAGAGGGAGGTCAAATGGATGCTTAAGGGCTGGGAGCCATTAAGAACAGGCTGGGCACTGCTAGAGAGGCAGATGTGAGAGCCCAATGTTAGACTGTGTCAGTTTTGGGCACCTGCTGATCTTGAGCTATATTCAGTTTACCTTTTCTTACTTCTAGAAGGTAATCAGAACAACTCAAGCTTTGGCTAAAAAGAGAGGAAGAAGCTGCCATGGAAGGCTCAACTTATTTAGAATACCGTTCTGATGGCAATTGCCCACCTCTATATCCACTCTGATTTGAGATATGTAATTCAAAATGATGGATGTGGTGGTATCAAGCAGGTGCTAAAGAAAACGTCTGAGAAGAGCCTTTGGCTTCTTGGCAATACCCAAGTCAGGCTATTCATAATCTCCTATGTGAACTGTTAAAATAGGCTCCTAGCTATCAGCCTGCCTCCATGTTCAGGTTCATTCTCCAGAGTGTCATTTTTCTTAATTAAAAAAATAATTTTGAAAAAATGAAAATTATAGAAAAGTATGAAGAGAAAACTATTAACCATCCATATCTTATCTATCCTTTGTTCAGCACTTGCTGAGTACCTATTATATGTCAGGAACTGTTTCAGAAAATACAAAGATGAATATAGCTGACCCCTGATGAAAAGACATGCAGGCAAATAATTGTAATATTTTGCTTCAGTACATGCATATATTTTCATTTTATTTTTGTAATAATTTTGATTAAGCAATATATGTAAACAGAACAATTCAAAAATTACAAAAGGACATAGAATAAATGGTGAGTCTCTTTCCTACCTCTGTTTTACCCAGTTTTCCATCTTAGAGGCAACCACAGGTACCAGTTTCTTACTTTCCTTTTCTTTCTGTGTAATTATATATGTGTATGTTTATAAGCATATACATATACACAACACAAGTAGCATATTAAATAACTCATTCTACATCTCACATATTTTGCTTTGTATATTTTGGAGATCATTCAGCAGCAGTTAAAACAGCCTACTTTTTATTTGGTTGCATAGCGTTTAATTGTGTACATATCAAAACATGTTTTATATGTAAGTATAAATATAAATATGTTTCATATTTATGTTTTATATCTTATATATGGCTATATATGTATATATCCACATACAGTAAAATTGCTTAAAATATATATAAGCATAAAACATATTTAATATATTAACATGTTTGAAAATATGCACTTTATTATTTAGGTTCAAAGTGTTAACTAGTCATATTTTTCAATTCATGGAACATCATTCACAGTGGTCCTTGTGAGGTCCTTTCTTTTTCACAAACTATTAAGTTTTCAGATTTATCTTTGTTTCTTTGTGTGTATGTAGTTTGTTGCTTCTAAATAATGCTTAAAATTCCATAATATGCATCTAATACATTTTATTCATCTGTTCTTGCTGTGATGGAGAGCTAGGTTGCTTCTAGCTCATTGCTATTACAAAAAACTGAATTATCTTTGCACATATTCCCTTATCTACCTGTGTGATTGTTTTTATGAGCTATAAACCCAGAGGTTGAAAGGCTGGGTCAAGGGATATATGTGCATTTAATCAAAGTAATACCAGATTGCACACCAGAGTGACTGTACTTGTGCTCATTCCCAACACCATTGCGGGAGGTGTCCTGTATTGCCACATTCATTTCAACACATCGTACTAGCCAGCTTTCCAATTTTTGCTCATTTGATGAGTATATGGTAATACCTTCTTATTTTAATTTGCATTTCTATAAATAAAAGTTACTTTAAGCATATTTTTTATATGCTTGTTTGCCTGTTGGACTTCCTTTCCTGTGATTACCAGTTCATATCTGTCTGGTTTTCTGGCTAGATTTCCTGTTCTTTCATTATTGGTTTTAATAATTTCTTAAATATCCTGTGAATTCTAAATATTAGTTTCTTGTTTTTAGACAATGAAAATATTTTCTCCCATCTGTCATCTGTTGTGGATGTCCATATTTTTATGCATAAAATCTTTTTTCCTTCCTTATGTATTAAGCTTTCAGAGTTTTGTTTTAGAAGTCCTTTCTCAACCCTGGGTATAAAACTGTTCTCCTCCATTACTTCGTACAAAGTTATATCGTCCCCACCTACATCTTTAATTCATCTGCAACCACGATTGTATATGGTGTAAAGTAGGGATCCATTTTTAAATTTTTCTTCATATATTAAGCTAGTTATTTCTAACAGTCCATTACTGCTGCTCTAACAACATACCACAGACTGGGTAATTTATAAACAGCGTAAATTTATTGCTCGCTGTTATGGAGGCTGGGATGTTCAGAACCAAGGAGCTTGCAGCTTTGGCGTCTGGTAAGAGCCGATTTCTGTTTCCAAGAAGGCTCCTTAAACATTGTGTCTTCCAAAGGAGACAAGTGTTGTGTCTTCACTTGGAAATCACAGGGCACAGTGGCCTCCCTCCCACCTCACTGGATTAGTGGAGTAATAATTCACTCATGAGGGCGGAGTCCTCATGACTATAATTATTTTGCAAAAGGTCTCACCTTTTATTACCATCCCCTCGTGTTTAAGTTTCAACATGTGAATGGTAAAGGGACCAATACATCCAAACCATAGCAAATACCATCTATAAAGAATCAGGCTTTTCTACACTGATTTGTAGTGTCATATCAGGTTGCCATAAATTAATGAATCTGTTTCAGAACTCCTTAATCTCCTCCACTGATTTAATTCTTGTTATATATTGATTTTATCACCATGGCTTTGTAGCAGATCTTAATATTGCTTAAAATTGCTTAAAAAGCAAGTCTTTAACTTTTTCAAAGGTGACTTAAACATAGGTATTTTGTCCTTCTCCATAAATTTTAGAATAAATCAAGTTCCTTAAAGGCCTACCTGAAATATAGTTCGAAATGTAAGTAAGTTACTATTAGAATAAATTGATATTTTTATGGCATATGGTTTTCTCGTCATTTATCCAGATCTGAAAACACAAAAATACTTTCATGGAGGCCTTTGAATGCTTTAATTAATTCTTTATTATAGTTTTTTTCTGCTTTATAGATGGTGTCTTACATGTGATTACGTTTTCTACTTGGCAATTTCTGAGGAAGAAAATTCTGTTTACTTTTTATATGTTCACCTATATTTAGTAACATTGATGAACTCATAATTATTCTAATAGCTTGATGACTTCATTGTTTCTTATTCTATGGAAATGATCACACCATTTCTAATTATTGGCTATTTTATGTGTTTTTTTTTTCCAGTCTGTGTGCCTCTTATTATTTCTTTCCTTATTTAACTGCCCATGATCTACAATACAATAGTTGGTAGCAGCCATTTTTGTCTTGCTTCTGTTCTTAAATTTTCTTTAATAAGAAATATATAGTGAATTCTCAGAAAAAATATTTTCTATGTTAATAAAGTTCACTTCTATCCCCAGTTTGCTAAAAGTCGTTGTCATAAATGGGTAATAAACTGTATATATCTATATATTTCTTGTATCTAGGGTTTTTTCCACTTAGACCCTTAATGTGTTGTGTTTACTTGAAATATTTTTTGGTATTGAACCATCTTTGCATTCTTGGGATAAATCTTATCTGACCATGATATATTTTTTATATATACTGTTAGATATGATTAGCTAATACTTTTGTTTCTTAAAAGTGAATTGGGCCTCTAATTTCTTTCTTTATGAGAAGTAATATAGTATATTGCTTAAGAGTTTAGATTTTTCAAGCCAGACTCTCTGGATTTCAGTTTGGCCACTTACTTGCTGTGTCATCTAGGGAAGCAGTAAACCTTCCCAGCCTTATTTTTCTTATCTATAAAATGTAGTTAATACTAATGATACCTAATTTATAGCTTGTCATGATGAATAAATGAGTTAAAATACAGAAAGCATTCAGAGCAGTATCGAGCACATAGTAAGCTTTATCTAAATGCTATGATAGCACCAAGTTAATTTTGGTTGGGGATCAACATTATACCAGCATATAAAATAATCTAGATAGTTTTCTCACTATATTTTTGGTACAATTTGTATAAGAAAGGAATGATTCATTCCTTGCAAATTTGGTAGGAATCACCAATAGAGCTTTGTGAACCTAAAGTTTTTTCCAGTGAAGTCTTTTTAACTTCTCTCTCACTTTAATGTATTTGTGCTTATTGGTCTAGTCATGTTTTCTATTTCTTCTTTCCCCAATTTTGACATTGTATAACTTTTTTCAGAAACTTATGTATTTTGTCTAGATTTTAAATTACTTAAGAGATAGTTGTTCATAGTATTTTAAAATTGTAGCTGCTACTTCTTATTTCTATATTTGAATATTTACGTTTTCCTCTTTTTACTTTGATTGATCTTGCTGAAGTTCTGTCTTATTAAAAAGAACCAGATTTGTTTTTAAGTGTTTTTTGCTCTTCTTTTGTTATCCATTGTATTGATTTGTACACTTTTGCCATTTACTTTTTTTGTGTTTCTTAGAACACACATTCTGTTTTTTCAGCTTCCTAAGTTAAAAGCCTAGCTTGTTTACTTTTTAGATCATTCTTTTTTGACTGATAAAATGTATTGCAAGCTATAAACTTCTAAATACTACTTTAGTTCTGTAACATAAATATTAGCATGTTGTATTTCATTGTCGTTAAGTTCTAAGTGTTTTCTAATGTCCCCTCTAGTGTCTTAAATTCAAGGGCTATCTAGTACCATATTGTCTAGTTTTCATATAGGGTTTTAAAAAAATGAAGCCTTAATTTTTTAATTAAGAAATATTTTTGAAATAGATTTTCTAGTTCTGCAAAGAATGCCAGGGCAATTTAATGGGAATAGTATTGCATTTACAAATTGTTTAGGGAAATATGGCCATTTTAATGATATTGATTTTTTTCCTATCCATGATCATGGAATGTTTTTCCATTTGTTTATGTTATCTAATTCTTCAAGTAGTGGTTTTTAGCTCTCCTTGTAGAGATCTTTCACTTCCTCTGTTAGGTGTATTCCTAGGTATTTTATTCTTTTGGTGGGCAATTACAAATGGGAATTAGTTTGTGATTTGGCTCTTGGCTTGACTGTTGTTGGTATATGAGAATGCTAGTGATTTTGGCACACTGATTGCAAAATGAACAAAGCTGGAGGCATCATGCTACCTGACGTCAAACTATACTGCAGGGCTACAGTAACCAAAACAGGTTGGGACTGGTTAAAGACTGATAGGCCAATGGAATAGAACAGAGAACCCAGAGATAAGACCACACTCCAAAAACCATCTGATCTTCAACAAACCTGACAACAAGCAATGGGGAAAGTACTACCTATCCAATAAATGATGCTGGAATAACTGGCTAGCCATATGTAGAAAACTGAAACTGGGCCTCTTCCTTACACCATATACAAGAATAAACTCAGGATGGATTAAAGACTTAAATGTAAAACCCATAGCTATAAACTCTGGAAGACAACCGAGGCAATACCATTCTGGACATAGGCATGGGCAAAGATTTCATGATGAAGACACCAAAAGCAATTGCAACAAAAGCAAATATTTGCAAATGGGATCTAATTAAAGAACTTCTACACAGCTAAAGAAACTGTCAACAGAGTGAACAATCTACAGAATGGGAGAGGATTTTTGCAACTATGCATCTGATTCAGGTCTATCTCATATCAATAAGGAACTTAAATTTACAAGAAAACCTCATTAGAAAGTGGACAAAGGATATGAATAGACACTTTTCAAAAGGAGATATATATGCAACCAACAATCATGGAAAAAAGCTCAACATCACTGATCATTAGAGAAATACAAATCAAAACCACGTCTTACACCTGTCAGAATGACTATTAAAAAGTCAAAAAATAGCAGATGCTGGCAAGGTTGTGAAGAAAAAGAAATGTTTCTACACTGTTGGTGGCAGTATAAATTAGTTCAACCACTGTGAAAGACAGTATGGCGATTCCTTAAAGACAAATACCATTCAAACCAGCAATGCCATTACTGGGTATATATCCAAAGGAATATAAATTGTTCTATTATAAAGACATATGCATGCATGTGTTCATTGCAGCACTATTCACAATAGCAAAGACACAGAATCAACCCAGATGCCCATCAATGATAGGCTGGAAAAAGAAAATGTGGTACATATACATTGTGGAATACTATGCAGCCCTAAAAAAGAATGAGGTCATGTCCTTTGCAGGTCCATGGGTGGAGCTGGAGGCTATTATCCTTAGTAAACTGACACAAGAACAGAAAACCAAATACCACATATTCTCACTTATAAGTGGGAGCTAAATGATAAGAACACATAGAGGGACCAACCTGCCCTGTGGCCTACTAGCGGGTGGAGGGTAGGAGGGGGAAGAGAAGAAGAAAAAATAATGGATACTAGGCCAAATATCTGGGTGATGAAACAATATGTACAACTGACCCCCATGATGCATGTTTAACTATTTAACTTGTACTTACTATACGTGTACCTTGAACCTAAAAGTTTCAAAAAAAACTTTTTGTACTTAGAATATTTGGTATGTGTACATGAAATAGAAATATATGAAATAGATATAAATAGATACATGAAATATAAATAAATGCCAAATAAGCCCCAAGCCACAAAATATAAGGGAGAAAACAAGATTACTATAGTGTACAGCAAAGAAAATTTGGAAAGTTGGTCCTGATAATTGTTAAATTCAGGTTTTTTTTAAAATTTGTTTTTTGTTTTTTTAAATAATTGACAGTTTGATCTTATTAAAGAAATATTTACCAAAGAGTCCTGTGGTTAGGTCTGTAAAACATTGAGGAAGACTTCAAACCATGAGCTAATAATCTATGAATGAATCCATAAATTTGCTTTTTCTAGTCTAACAGGTAATAGCGAAAATGCTCACTTTCTGGGGAGCTTGTTTCTTGAAGACATAGAGTTGCAACTCCTGCCCCAACCCCACCCACATTAGAGGAGAAGACTTCAGGAGACTCCAGTTGGGGTGGAGGCTCAGAGCTGTCAATCTCCAGCTTCATTTTTGTGAATTTCCAAGCCATGTTTGAGGGTAACATTTGGATAGGTGGGAGAAACATGCTTTCATTTCCTACAACTCCTGAGGGAACATTACCTTCATCATTGAGACTGGCAGGAACTCCTATCCCTGCACACAAACTTCAGATAGAGGTGCCCAAAGATCATGTACAGTGGGATGTGGGTTACCCACTATGGAACCATACTTGTAAGAGGCAATAGCTTTAACTACATAAGAGAAAAATTATGGGGGTGGGTGATGAGCTGCAAAGTTCTGCACATGGTGGGAACCTTGACACTCTGTGGGTTACAGAGAGATCATCAGAGAAAGTGGAGCATTGCCAGCTGGATCCAGGGAGCAAAAGGTTGGGCATGGGTGAGACTAGCATTTGGCATTAACATTTCCTAGAAGTCTTGAAATCTTCTAGGTTTTAGCACCAGAGATTTGCTCTCTCATAAACTAGCTGATTATAGAAGTCTTCCCTGAGATTATGGAAGTGCTTTGGCAGGGAGTGCTCTCATTTCTGTCATCTCTGAATGTGCTGGTTCATAAGACAATCCGTTCTTTTTCCCTCTGGGCCAAGGCAACATATTTGAGCCCACAATATGCCAGGTCATCTCAGTCATGGTTTGGAGACCTCTTTGAGAGAGGAGACAGATCCTCCAGCATCATATTGGCACTAGCTATTGTCCCCAAATATTTTTAAAATTTCTTTCCTTAAGTTTCCCTCATGAATAACATCATCCTATTTCTACCAGGATGTCTAAAGACTGTGCAAGCATATTCAGAGAGATCATCTCAGTTTAATCAAAATGTTCCTGACGAACATTTAGTAGTCACACTAGTCTGGTCTGGAAATTTGTAATTTTAATCCATTTGTGTTTTAATTACCAAATTATGAAAATAGCCAGGAAATTTCTTTAAAATTTGCAAAAAATCTGAGAGCAGAGGGACAAAGGGTCTGCCCTGTAGTATGTGAGGTCAGAGAAGGCAAGTGCGTATAGTTCAAACATAAATAGTCTGAGTTATGATAGGCATACTCTGAACAAAAGCACCTATGTGCAGTCAGAAAACAAACGTGGACCCTTATTATGAAACAAACTGCAGTGGCAACTCAAGAAGGGAGCAGGTGAATTCCCTGATAGGAATTCTGCTGTTTCCTTTTTGAAAATTCTTTTCCTCTGTAGCCTGTGGAGTCTGAAAATGGTAAAGGCAGTGGCAAATGGGGTGACATGAAATTCTGTATATTTATACCTTTGTTTTTAATTTAAAACTATTGCTTTGTGGTCAGTATGATACTAATTATTTGGGATTTACTGAAAACCTTTTTGTAGTCTACTACATGGTACATCTATGTAAATGTTGTATATGTGCGTGAAATGAAAGTATATTCCTTATAGTGTGAAAAGATCTCTCTATATCTAAAAATACAAGCTTTTAAATTATGTTATTTATATCTTCTGTATATCTGACTACTTTTTGGCTTTTTGAGGAGAAGGTATTTAAAATCTCCCAAATCTTCACCACACTTGTCTATTTATCTACTTCCTTCTCTAGTTCCATCAGTTGTTGCATTTTATAGTTTGAGACTATGCTGTTAGGGTCATGTATTCTTGAAGCCAACTGTTGGAGTCTTCGCTTTTAAAGATACTTCCGATGGACAAAACTAGTCAGTTTTTTCCTTCCATTATGTGAAAACGATGAATCACTGTCTTCTTGCTTCAGTGTTTGCTCTTGAGAATTGTGATATCACTATGATTCTTTTTCTTTTTTAATTTCATTTTATTTTTATTTTTCTGAATTTAATTTTAATTTCAAGGATACATGTGCAGGATGTACAGTTTGTTAGACAGGTAAATATGTGCCATGGTGGTTTGCTGCACCTATCAACCCATCACCAAGGTATTCAGACCCACATGCATTAGCTATTTATCCTGATGCTCTCCCTCTCCCTTCTTCTCCGACAGGCCCTAGTGTGTGTTGTTTCCCTCCCTACGTTCACATGTTCTCGTTGTTCATCTCCCACTTATAAGTGAAAACATGAGATTTTTGGTTTTCTCTTCCTGTGTTGGTTTGCTGAGGATAATGGCTTCCAGCTCCATCTGTGTCCCTGCAATGAACATGATCTTACTCCTTTTTATGGCTGCATATTATCCTGTGGTATATATATACCACATTTTCTTTATCTAGTCTATCATTGATGGACATTTGGGTTGATTCCATGTCTTTGCTATTGTGAATGAGTGCGGGCAAAGATTTCATGATGATTCTTTTTCTTTTGTTGGCAATCTGTAGCTCCTTTTTAGAATCTTAAAAAATCTGTCTGTTAATCTATCAAATTTTCCCTTGTATTTGATCTAAAATTTATGTAATACATATCAGTGTGTGTTTTTCTATATCTCTCTTGTTTGGCACTTTGAAGTCTTTAAGTTAAACATATGTCATCTTTTTTTAACTTTGGGGGAAAGATTTTATCTTTTTTATTCTCATATTTCTTCCTTTATTTTTTCCATGTTTTTTTCTGGAGCCTCTATTATGTGGATGTCAGTGTTTCTAGTTCTCATATCCATGTTGCTTAGATTTTGTATGTCATTATCTTTTTTGGCTGCCATCTGGTTTTCTCAATCATGTCTTACATTTCACTAACTTATTGATCAGCAATATCCACTATACACTTCATTCCATCTGTTTACATTCTTTGTTATATTTTTAGTGGTTAATACTACTTTGGATTATTTATGATTCTTATTTCTTTTTGAGAATATGCTTAATTTAAAATGTTTATGTGCATATATATAATTATTATATATTAATAGTTGCATAAGTGGCATATAGTGCTGCTTGTTAATTTAAAAAAAATAATTGTCCACTTCACATGTCTACTAGTTTTGGCTTATGAGTTCATGTTCTCCTAGGAATGTCAACTACTCATATACTAATGTATATGAAGGAGAAAGCCAATACTGAACCCCTATGCTGTGTTTCTCCTGGTGACTACAGAGAGGAAGAGAAGTAGACTGTTTGTCCTTTTTGTCACCACTCTATCTAGCAACATCTATAGTCAGGGATTTTCCCTTAAACTATATTTGGTAGAAATAGCACTGAGAAGAGAAAATCTCATTAGATCAGTGGTTTTCAAGCTGCATGTTTAATGGGGTACAGTCACTATTTAAAAAAATGAAGTACAATTGAATGAAATATCAGAGTACCTTGCAATTCATTAACGTAAGTACTGTTCAGTGAAACTTTTGTTTCAGCTCTGTATCTACCCACCAAAAAAGGTGTGTACCTGGAATAAATGTATTCTTTACTGTTGATAATGATCAAACATTTTGAAAGCTATTGTGTTGGATTTAATTTACGGATCTTTGGGTTGGGGCAGGGAAGGCTGATAATACATCTCTAGCTTCTTTTCTTGGTCCTTTATTCCAGCAGGGCTTTGGGGTTTCCCTGTTATAGTCCTGCAGACACTGTGATTTTTTATTTTATTTTATTTTATTTTTTATTTTTTTTGCAAAAGACCAGGGGAAAGTGCGAACGCAGTCCCCCACTACCACAAATATGCAGTCAAGTTTTCCACATTTGGGGAAATCGCAGGGGTCAGCACATCTGGAGTGCAATGGATAAGCCTCGCACTGGAAAAACCACCTTCGTGATCATGGTAGCTCCACTGTGATTTTTATCTCACAGGGCGGCCATGATTCTATCAGGACAATTCTGAGGAAAGGCTGGAGCCGGACGTAAAAGTTGTCTTCTATCTTACTCTCTGCCATACCTGGACTATCTAGCCCAACAAGGCATCATCCCCCTCCTTCTCAAGACTATTTCATTTTCCCAGCTCCCCACGGGGCTCTGACAGTGTTTAGGCAGTGCCTCAGAGGCTTGCTTTCCTCTCTTATTTATTAATTCCTCTTACTTAATAGTTTCTCTATGGTTGATCTTGGGATGGCTCTTTCTCAGTTTTTTCAGAACCTAGAGCCAACTACATTTTGAATATTTGATATTTCTATATATTCAGAATCGTGCTTTCTTTGACTTTACACTATATCAAATGCATTTTCTTTATCAAAAGTCCAAATGAACATCATCTTAATGGCTATGTAATATTCCATCTAATATTACCATAGTTTATTTAATCATTTTTCTATTATTGGACATTTAAATTGCTTTTATTTTTCTTTTTTCACAAAGAAACGTGACTTTGAGTTGTAAATTTTTATGTCTCAATCTTTGCCTAGGGTTTAGATCAGAATAACTTTTACATTTGTAACCTGATCATACTACTACCCAGCTTATAAAGAGCTTATTTTTACCCACAGATACATTTTTGTAGCTAAAAGGAAGAACTACTATTAAAACAACAACACTAAAATGACTGGAGCCACTTCTGCATTCGAAGGGTGCTGAGGAATTATTGTCGAGAAGAAACTCGATCTTTTGTTAAGAAACCATATTAATGAAACGTCTGCTATGAAAGTCAAGATAATGTGTGATGATGTGATAAGGAAGTGTAGTTTAAGGAAACTAAACTTTTCTGCATAATAGTGTGAATGGTAGACATTGTTCTGGTGTATAATCTATTTTGGTATTTTCAGTGTGCATCCGTGATCTGTGGTTTGTAAGGAGCCTTGACATTGGGAAGAGGATAGGAAATGGAAGGAAGGACTTCGTTCTGAGTAAATGCAGGACCTAGGAAAATGACAGTAGCTAACAGTCTAGTGAGAAAGGAGGATCCCAGGAGAATACCTGTGACAAGGCATATGTGTGAGCGGCTGGTGAAAGGACATGTGATAGCCAATGTTTCCTGCTTTAAATTTCTTCTGTTATTCCTCTTTCTCCTTTTCTCCCTTTGCCTATCTCAAAACTTTAATAGTACTATTGGGATGGTTAATACTGAGTGTTAACTTGATTGGATTGAAGGTTTCAAAGTATTGATTCTGGGTGTGTCTGTGAGAATGTTGCCAAATGAGATTAACATTTGAGTCAGTGGGCTGGAAAAGGCAGACCCATCTTTAATCTGGGTAGGCAACAGTTAATCAGCTGCCAGCACCACCAGAATATAAAGCGGGCAAAAAAATGTGGAAAAACTAGCCTAGCCTAGCCTCCCAGCCTACATCTTTCTCCTGTGCTGGATGCTTCCGGCCTTTGAATATCAGATTCCAAGTTCTTCAGTTTGGGACTTGGACTGGCTCTCTTTGCTCCTCAACTTGCAGACAAGACCTATTGTGGGACCTTGTGATCATGTGAGGTAATGCTTAATGAACTCTTCTTTATATATCTATCTATCCTACTAGCTCTGTCCCTGTAGCGAACCCTGAATAATATAGCTATGTTAGTGGCTAAGAGTTAACCTTGTATAAAGGCTGCCTTGGAGAATACAGGGTTCCATTTATGATGATGGATATGGAGAAATCAATCAGAGACAGCTGAAGCTGCATGTGAGGGAGCCCAAGGTAATTTACGTAAAACTTGGGCTGACAGAAGACAACCACTACTTGTCAGCACGTGCCCCAGAACTTCTCAGTTCATGCAGACAGAAAGGATTTGCAGCCATATGAAGAAAGGAGCTCAAGTTGTTTTATTCAGGTGATAAAGAGGTCCTTATAAAGATAGAGGACTTGGGGACATTTTGGGGAGCAAGGCTTTAGCAGGCAATCAAGATCCTATTGTGTACTTTCCTATACCCTACACTTCTTTTTCGTGCCATCAGTCCCAGTTGTAGTAAAATAATTATGTATTGAGTTGCTCAATGTCTGCTTTCCCTTTAGAATGTGAGGTGCCCAAGGCCAAGAAAGGGTTTGTTTGGTTTGCTAGCCTCTGAAACAGATTCTGGCACAAGATAAATGCCTGGCAAACATTTTTGAAATAAAGGAATGTAATTAATTGCTGTTGTTTCTATTGTTATTAAAAAGAAACTCTCAAATATAACAATTATTATGCTAGAGCACTGGAATTGGGGATACTATCCCTCTCTTTTTTCTTATTTTTCTATGCACTTTTATATTTTCACCAAAGGGTGAAAAAAAAGAATAAGTCTTGGTAAGACCTCTTTACCTTGAGTATTATAGTCTTTGGAGATTTGCTTCTGTTTCTATGTTCTTTCTGATACTTGAGATTGATTGGTGAAGTTCTACTATGATGCCCAGATCTACCCACCAGAGAGCTAATTACAAAGCTATTCAATGGCACGCCTCTGCCTTTTGGAACTCTAAGTTTTGTCATTTGGTCTGCCAGTGTGGAAATTTATGTTTAGATTCTGATTCTTAGATATGTCTTGATAAATTATGAAAATATTGAATCTCAGATTTTTATACTCATAGGTCCATGCTGTGTCATAAATGGAAGGTTTCTATAAATAAAAAACATACACTTCCTTCTTTTTTGGTTGCCTTCATTAATAATTAGTTGACTTTCACTTACCTTGAAAATTGTTATAAATTTTTAACCAGCTACCCCTTTGAGAATTGAGGGGCGATTTGGTCCATTGAATGTAATAAGTGAGGTGGTAATTCCAGATTCTCTTGGGTTGCTGAAGTTAACAAGCTGTGTTTGTTCTTGGTCTTCTCCTTGGCCCTTTAAAGCAGCTTCCCCTTTTCTGACATACTCCAGTGGAAGCAGCTGCAAAAACCAAAGGGAGAATGAAAATCCTCTTTTCAGATTAGACTGAGAATAAAATCTAGAAAGCACAACCTGATTAGAATGGAATGATATGGATCCTGCTTCACTTTCATCCTTATAAAGATAACGATTTCTTCACTGTTCTTAGCTTTCAAACTTTTGGTGCATGTAGGTCACCCTTTTGGTGTTCATTCCTCATCTCTCTTTTATCCCTCAATGTACTATAGCAGGATTCCATCCTGCATCACCTCACTGGAGCTGCTTAGGCAATTAGTAATTGCCTAATTGACAAATGTGACATCTTATTCTTATTCTGTATCTTATTTTATGTCTGCATTTTTAAAAAAATCTATGTTGATTCTATCTCCTTGAAAATCTCCTTCTATGACCCTGAAACTCTTAGATGTCTTCCTCCTCTTTTGACTTCACCTCTTTACTGTTTTTCCTGTCTCCTCTTTCTTTACTACCATTTATGTGTTGGTATTCCCCAAGATTCTATTCTTGGCTGTCTTTTCTACTTTCCAAGGTGACTGCCTTCAATGTCATGAGTTTAGCATATGAACATCAGTGTGTCCAAAATGTGTATTTCCAGCTGAGATTTCTCTCTTGGAACTTCAGTGACATATTTCCATTCATCTAGGTGACACATCCTTCGACTATGTAACCAAAGGCAATTCAAACTCAGTACGTTTAAAACTGAATTTATTTTATTATCTTCTCCACAAAACATCTGGATCCTCCCCCTGTATTTCCTACCTTGGTGAATGATGCCTTCATATACTTTCCAGAAATCCAGAAGTTGAATAATAACAATTCTTTTCTGCCTATGTGATTAATCACCAGGTCCTATAGATTCTATCCAATAAACATCTCTCATGTGTATTTTGTCCTCTTCATTCAACATGCCATTGACAACATAGTTTCTACCAAATCCATCCTCTCTACTGCCGTCAAATTGTCTTTCTTAAATATAGATGTGAATCCTGGCACACACCTGGTTAAAAACCTTATTGAGGCTGGGCATGATGGCTCATGCCTATAATCCCAGCACTTTGGTAGCCTAAGGCAGGCAGATTGCTTGAGCTCAGGAGTTTGAAGCCAGCCTGGACAACATGGTAAAACCTTGATTCTACCAAAAAATACAAAAATTAGCCAAGCGTGGTGGCATGCACCTGTAGTACCAGTTACTTGGGA
The DNA here is from genome assembly GCA_963573385.1 of Cacajao melanocephalus. Taxonomy (NCBI): domain Eukaryota; kingdom Metazoa; phylum Chordata; class Mammalia; order Primates; family Pitheciidae; genus Cacajao; species Cacajao melanocephalus. The sequence goes on from CAUYLG010003887.1 coordinate 101,881, forward strand.
GTCTCAGGTGGGAGCATGGCTTGATCCTGGAAGGCCAAGGCTGAAGTGAGCTAAGATTGTGCCACTACACTCCAGCCTGGATGACAAAGTGAGACCCTGTCTCAAACAAACAAACAAACAAACAAAACTAAAGCACACACACAAAACCAAAAAACTTTATTGAATAAAATATGAGACCTAAACTCTTTAGCAGGGCAAACATGGTCCCTTCCATGAAGAAAATTAGTCTTCTACATATTATCATATCATTTTGTATAAAATTCTATTATGGTCTTTGGAATATAGTATGTGGTTATTTTTAATTTTTTGAGAAGGAATCTCACTCTGTCACCCATGCTGGAGTGCAGTGGCACAATCTTGGCTCACTGCAACGTCCCCCTCCCAGAATCAAGCTATTCTGCCTCAGCCTCAATCATAGCTGGGAATATAGACACCTGGTACCATGCCTGGGTAATTTTGTGTGTGTGTGTGTATTTTTAGTAGAGACAAGGTTTCACTATGTTGGCTAGGCTGATCTTGAACTCCTAACCTGGTGATCCACCTGCCTCAGCCTCCCAAAGTGCTAGGATTATAGGCGTGAGCTACCACACCCAGCCAGTATGTGGTTATTATATGTACTACATATGTGATTTATCAAATAGATGATAAACTCCTGGAAAGGAAGAGCCATGTCTTTTTTATTCTTATATTTCTAGGGCTAACCACACAGAATAAAACTAGATTTAAATAAACTGAACAAAAGGATGAACTGGGGAAGAAATGTTGAAAGATTTGTTCTGCACAATGACCAGCATCAAATGATCAAAGTATGAGACATTGATGGGGTGATATGAAAATAGTGAAAACAAGAGAGGTCATCAGGTTATAAAAGTCTATTAACTGGGATGCTGCATAATTTGTCATTTCAGAACATGTTCTGTGCTTTTTCAGGACCTGCCTCTTTAGTGGTTTTAAGATAGATCTAAAAATTTTTGACAGTCCTCTCTCAAAGATGGAGCCTGACTTCCCTCCCTTGAATGTGAATCAGACTTCATGACTTGCCTCTAACAAATAAGATGTGGCAGAAAAGATGCTATATGATTTCTGAGGCTAGATCATTAAGAAGGTAGCTTCTGTTGGCTCTTTTTCTTTTTTTGATTGCATATGTTATGGAAAGCCCATTTTCATGCTATGAGAACACTCACATAGCTTGTGAAGAGGCTCATGTGAGGAGGAACTAAGGCCTTCACCATCAACCAGCCACAACTTTCCAGCCATGTAAATGAATCACCTTGAATGAAAATTTTCTTGCCAGTCAAGCCTTCCAAGGACTACAGGCCCAGCCAATATCTTAACTGAAACTCCACGACAAATTGCAAGATAAAATTTCCCAGCAAGCGTGCTCTGGAATTTGAGATCCACAGAAACTATAAGAATAATCAATGTTTATTTTTGTTTCAACTAACTGACTTTTGAAGTAGTTTGTTATGCAGCAATAGATAGCTAATACATGATCTACTAAGAATAATTCTTCTCTTGATGTCTTAGCATTCTATGTATTCTTTCAGGTCTAATTTGTTAGGCAGCAATAGCTAATGCATTCTCTACCAAAAACGACCCTCCTCTTGATCTTTCAGAATCTCATATATTCTTTCAGGTTCTGCTTCCATTGTCCTGGATTGTTCCCAGCTTCCTCTAGTCAGAGCTGATATTTGCCTCTTGTAGTTTTACATCCTTTTATTGCTTAATATCATGAATTCTTTTAGCAAAAATGTATTCATGACTCACTCTGTGCTGTATTCTATGCAAGGCATGCAAACCAAAAGGTGAATGACTCCAAATTCTTGAAAATGGTTTTCTCCCGAAATAGGCCCAATTTTCCTCAAGAAAATAAATTCTGTTTGATTGTTGTTCATCGTTAGGTTGTTTGGGGGCTTAGAAGTGTGAGTGTTGGGTTAAGGTTGTCTGGATAAGCATCCAGACTTAGCCTGTTTAGTATCCCAGCTTACTACCTGACTTTGGATAAGTTACCTCTCAAAGTTTAAGTTTCTCTGTAAAATGGGCGTAACAGTAATTTCTCTTATATGGTTATTGTGAAGATTAAATGGGATCATACATGTTCATTGCTTAGGTACCTGGCACTAAGTAACTACTCAATAAACACATTTTAATATTGTTGTCATTGATTGTCCCACTCAATATCTAGCATAGTGACTAAAAAAGAGTGAGTGTTCAGGGAAGAAATGTTTGTTGAATTAAAATGTAAATGGGGTGGGTTGCTTTTGATGATATTGGAGGATAGGTAGTCAGAAAAGCATTTCAGTCATGAAGTATCAGTTATTACTCATGAAGCATTGAGTCACTGAGCACAATCAACTCAGTAACTTATTAATTGGTTAATTTATTGAAAGTTTAGTTACTACTATATGCCATTAACTAGAGACATAGGAAGATTAGTGAAAGACATAGAAGGGCCAGGTGCTTGGAAACTGGAGAAAATGTTCTTTAACCCAGGTACTTCCATGGGAAAGCAAAATTCCCTATTGCCAGAGTCCTAGTTTCAACAAGTATTTATTGAGCAGCTGTTATATGAGAGGCACTGTTACAAGAGCTTGGGATACAGCAAATTTTCATTCATTTGATAAATATTTATTGAACACCTTTTTTTGTCCCAGTCATTCTTCCAGTTCCATTCTGTGAACAAAATGGAGGAGGATTTCAGCTTTCATGGACCTTTCTCACAAGGGGAAATGGACAATAAATCATATTCACCTGTATTGGTTAACACTTAGTGTTAACTTGATTGGATTGAAGGATGCAAAGTATTGTTTCTGAGTGTGTCTGTGAGGGTGTTGCCAAAGGAGATTAACAGAGTCAGTGGACTGGGAAAGGCAGACCAATCCTTAATCTGGGTGGGCACCAGCTAATCAGCTGCCAGCATGACCAAAATATAAAGCAGGCAGAAAAACATGAAGAGACTAGACAGGCCTAGCCTCCCAGCCTCCGTCTTTCTCCTGTGCTGGATGCTTCCTGCTCTTGAATATCAGACTCCAGGTTCTTCAGTTTGGGACTTGAACTGGTTCTCCTTGCTCCTCAACTTGCAGATGACCTATTGTGGGACTTTGTGATCTTGTGAGGTAATACTTAATAAACTCCCCTTTATATATCTATCTATCCTATTAGTTCTGTCCCTGTAGAGAACCCCGACTAATATAGCTTTGTTAGTGGCTACCAAAGTGCTAGAATGAAGCAGGCAGAAGAAGTTGTAAAGAGCAGTCTTGCTGAGTCTTCTGGCCTTCATCTTTCTCCCGTGTTGAATGCTTCCTGCCCTCCAACATCAGACTCCAAGTTCTTCAGCTTTTGAACTCTTGGACTTAAACCAGTGGTTTGCCAGGGGATCTTGGGCCTTTGCCGAAGACTGAAGGCTGCACTGTCGTCTTCCCTACTCTGAGGTTTTGGAACTCAGACTGGCTTCCTTACTCCTCAGCTGGCAGACAGCCTATTGTGTGACTTTACTTTGTAATCGTGTGAGTCAATATTTCTTAAATAAAATCCCCTTCATATGTACATGTGTCCTGTTCTGTCCCTCTAGAGAACTCTGACTAATACATCATTCTACCTAGTTAATGATATAATTTGTTAGATGATAACAGATGCTATGAGAAAAAGGACAAGAAAAAGTAGAGCAAGGCAATAAGGATGAGATATGCCAGGGTTAGTGTATGTGGGGTCCTTTGCAACTTGGTATATTTCTCACTGAGAAAATGAGATATTGGCAGACTAGAAGGAGGTGAAAGAGTTAATTTCAGCGATCAACAAAACTAAGTTCCTCTTATACCACACAGTGAAAAAGACAAGAATTAAGAAAATAATTAGTGGATGGCATGGTGGCTCACACCTATAATCCCAGCACTCTGGGAGGCCAAGACAGGTGGGTCATTTGAGACCAGGAGTTTGAGACCAATCTGGGCAGCATAGTGAGACTCTGCCTCTACAAAAAAAATACAAAAATGAAAAAAAAAGTAATGATAAATGTCATTAAAAAATAGGATAACTTTAGAAAGTCATAGTCTGTTCCCTTCCAGGAGGGAAGCCCAGACCACTGCCAGTCCTGGCCATCTGGCTGAATAGAGTTTCTACTGAAGCACATACCTATGTCATGACCACCTGCTATGTGTCTGTGAATAGGAGAGCAGAAATGTTATGTGCTGTAGCAGGTATTATATCCCAACCGATTAGTAGACAGAAGAAGAGACATTCGTAATCTGTTAGTTATTCTTCTGGTGGTGTAAATGGGTGATGATGGATCATTCTAACTCACAGGTACTCTAGTCTCTCTGCACAGGACTGGAGTCGAAACCATGCTAGCAGCTGATTAGATTGTGCTCACCCAGGTTGAGGGTGGGTCTGCCTCTCCCAGTTCACTGCCTCAAATGTTAATCTCCTTCGGCAGCACCCTCATAGACATACCAAGGAACAATACTTCGCATCCTTCAATCCAATCAAGTCCAGACAGTAAAGGATGTTGTCATACAATGGAAAAGATTTGCTTGTTATGAGAACAGAAGTTTTCCTAGGTTTGAATTTGATTTTTAAATCAGGACTATTAAAAGGAGATGGTTCTTCCAATTTTCTAACATAAATTTTATTACTGATGAGATATGGCTATGTCTCATGTTTAAGAAGGGGCGATGGGGTTGTAAAATGTTTCTCTTTCAGTTCAGTTGAAGGTAGAGGAACTCAGAGTTTACATACCCTTAAAAGGGGTGTAGAGAGTAGGGAATATTCAGAGCAGGGCCTAAAAAGGTGATTAAAGGACCTGGGGAGGAAGGGAAATTAAAATTATTAGGCCTGCAGAAAGGCATGTGTGTGGCCAGGGTGAGGGGAGGAGGGTAAAAGGAGCTGACTTAATCATTGTTCTCTTGCCACTAGGGGTAGAACAAGAGGAAACAGGCTTAAATGAAAACAGGATGATTTAAGATAAGAAAGCTGAGCTTCTTCCCTGGGTTCTGGAGGCTGGCGTCTCTTCTGTAAGATCTCCAGGGAAGATGCACATCAGTCTGGTGTAGTTCATTTTAGCTTTGGGAAACATTTTACTCAAGGTGTGTAGCTTTGTCCATCTCTTTCAATGCTTCCAGCTGGCAAACTGAGAATACATATGATGTCCGAAAGCCGCGTTAGGCTGAGGAAATCTGATCTTCGTGTCAGGTATTGAATTTCCAATTAGAATGTTCATTTGTCCTCTGTGCTGCACACTTTGGGCCTTGGGCTAATTTAAATGGAGTATTTTCAGTGGATCCTGCCTAGAGACAGGAAGATAGTTTAGGGGCCATCTCTTGCTTTCTTGCATTCCCCACATACTATGGGAAATACTATTTATTCATTTATTTAAGATTGCTGATTGAAGGTCAGATTATTTTTTCAACTAGTGTTGCTTGACATTTTTGCATATAATCTTTAATATTCTTCATTTTTAAAAGGTATATATAAAATACAAATATATTTGTGTGTCAAAATATATATACTATATAGTGATAAAGAGAGATGTAAAAGATAGCCATGAAAATGTTAATGGTGCTTACATAAGGTAGAATTTCATGTGACCTTTATTTTGTTTTTTATAGTACAACGTGGTTTTTGAATTTTCTACAATGAGAATGCGCCATCTATATCATTAGAAAGAAAACAATAAAGCTATTGAGAAAAAATACTGCCAGCCACATTTTGAGATCATTGTGATATATCAAAGAGGCAAAATAAGAATTTGCTCTAGATTCAAACCCAAACCTCACTCCAAGCCATGTGACTGGCACTTTCTTAGGTAATTTGAGAGATACAAAGAAGCCAAGGACACAGTGCCTTCCCGCTGGGGGAACTAACAATCTGGAGAAAAAAGTCACATAAGCCTGAGACATGAAAGACAAAGCCAGGGGCAAAAAACAGGGAATGCCTTAGGAATTCTGTGAAGAGGTCAAGAAGGCCTTCCTGGATGGCAGGGGATCTTGAAGATGACAAAACTCAGATAGCTCAGGGAGAAGGGGAATAACATTCCTGGTGGAAGGCACAGCATCAGTAAGGCTACAGGGGTGGAAATATACAAGGCAAGTATGGCAGAATAGTTTGTTGAGATACTAATTTGTGTTTTGTGATCTCTTTTCTCCAGAGCTTTAGTTGCAGAGAAAACAGCAGTTATTTGAAGACAACAGACATTGCTGGCCTTTGTTTTTAAAAGCTTCCGTTTATTGAGGGAATTATAGGAAGGGGAGAGGGAAGTGGCTAGTGCCTTTGTATGGGATGCAGGACAGTTAGAATAGGGGAAAGCCATTTTCCCCAAGACTACAAGTGGGCTGCAGCTTAGGTTTGTAAGAGTGGCTGCACCTGTCCCCTGCACTCTTGCAGTGTCTCAGAGAGGTTGCAAGACCTTGATAAGGAAGCATTGCATTCTTATCATTCTGTTAAGCTGGACCCTGGGCTCCAGTGCCCAGCCTTGGCAAAGACCCAGTGCAAAGTGGAAGATTCCCACATACATGCAGAAAGCAGAACAATTCCATAGTGCTAAAGAAAACACATGAATATACATATGCAGATGCTTGTGAGGATATATTGCTTTGACCAAGTCAGATAACTTCTGACACCTTAGTTTCTCCAGCTACCAAATAAATGGGTACGTTGATTCCTTCCAGCTCTAAAATTCATTGAATCTGCTAAATCAGAATGTCTGTACATGGCATCACTTCATTTCCACCTGAAATGCAGTGAGGATTGTGTGGAAACCCCATTTTAAAAGAGCGACCACGAGAATCTGCACATATGCATAATGTTTTTCAGCAGGAAGTAGGAGTATATGGCATAGTAATTGAATCTGCCTTTTGAATCTTCTAAGCCAGCAGGATCTGATACCTGATCAGATGAGCATTGCTTCTTCCTTCCTGTAAAATCAGCTAAAATGGGAAGACTGAAGTGCAAATTTCCATCACAACTTGAGAAATCTCCTTCTGCACTCATCCACCTCCACTCTCTCTTCACGTGTGCCCTTTGTTTGTATAGATTCTTGCTTTCAACCAAAGGGGTTCAGTTCCAGAGAGAGACAAATCATGCACAGAGAAAAAAATTACTTCCTAGACTTGAATATTTAGTGATGAGCTAAACCTTCCGAGAGGGGAAAAAATACGATTCTGTTGTGAAGGGGAAATAAATGTCCTCCAAATCAATGTGAAAATGGAGACTTAGGGAAGTGAGGTTCACATCTGTCCTTAATGTGGCTCTGGAAAGATGGAGACAGAGACAATAAATGATGTATCAGACATGGTGCTCTGCTTAGAAATTGCAATTTTAAATGTCATACACCATGAGCTTCTCTCACTCCCCCCATAATTCAAGACAATTCACAGGAGATAACTTCTTTTCTCTGCCATAATAATATTCTTGAGCTTGTCTCCCAAATAAACAACATTGGTTTCTGCTTTAAGCAATACCTTCCCCATTTTCCCACACCACTTAAATCAACAACCCCTTTCTCTGTCTGATCTGAATCCCAAGCCCCCAGCTTTGTATTTTGCTACAGATATGCTTCCCATTCTTAGTTCGTGTTCCTTATCTCCAGTGTTATTAAAGAGCAGCTCGGCGTTGCCCGGTTTATACTGGAGTTTTTTGCCACTCTAGAGAAAATGGGAATATTATGTATCTTCCTTTTTTTTTTTTGGAATCACCTTCTTAATCTTTATCATCTCTTTTTTTGTTTGTTTGTTTCAAACCTGTGATTTTTCTGTGTCGATTTTTTTTTCTTTTTATTAATCTGTGCAGACTCCAATCCAGTCACCTCCTTACTGAAATGAGAAGCCTGGTATTCACATCACTCATTGTGGTTGGTTTTGGAGCTTGGTGAAGATTAAAAACACAGGAAAACTTGCAAGTAGCCTAGAGGGAATAGAGAGGTTGCTATTAATGTGTTTCTTCATTGAACAGAGCTCATCTGTGCATTTGGAAATAAAGAGAAAGTGATTGTTCAAAGCCACTGAGAAAAGTGCTATCTGGGACATTTTATCTGAAGATTTTACAGTAAATGAAGAATGGCCCAAAGTAAAATGTGGGATCACTATAGATGATCCCAGTAATACTCTTATTAATGCTGGATGCTTGGCTAATAGTAACAAGGGGGGGAAAATGCCTTTTGAAAGTGGGGTTGGCTCAGGGAAGAAGAAAATGCTCTAAGCAGAAAAATAAAAATGTCTATACTTTATAGGGCCGAGAACTACTTGGTATTTGCAGAATATTCAGTTTTTTTTTTTTCTGCATTCCTCTGGGCCTTCAGAATTCTTCCTTTTCTTGTACAAATCAGCTGTAGTGAGATGTCCCCAGAACTAGGGAATAAAGTCAAGTATCTAAAAGTCAGAAAAGAATAAAGGAATTGAGCCATCTTCAGAAATGGTCCAGCCTCCAAGATGTTCTGTACTTGTGTGATTGAATGAACATGAGAATGGATATAGAATAGTTATAGATTCAAACAGTGTGTTTAGGATTTGTCTTTAGGACGAGAATCACAGAAATTGAACAGAGAGTGTGTTTAATAGAATTAAAATAGTAGCTACTATAACAATAATCACACATTAGCACAAATACTGTGCTAAGCAGTTATAAACATTTTTGTTAGGCCTCACAACAGTCTAGAGATTCTTGTCACTATTGTATAGTTCAGCAAACTGTGGTTCAGAGAAGGTGAGTGATGTTTCCAAGGTCACACGGCTTGCCAGTGGTAGAGCAGGCTGTCAAATCCATGTGTGATTGTTGGGTTTCAAAACTTAACTGTATGGAGGGAAACATTCTATGTGCATTTTTGAGAAAGGAAGGGGAGCAAAACTTCAGCTCTGTGCAATAAAAGGAGATGTTATTTTGGTAGACATGAATGTCAAGTAATCAGATCACCTAGGAGGTGGAGTCTTTTGTGGGAAGAGTGAGTCTATCTGGCTTCGACATATCTGGATCAATACCCCACTGGATCTTCTAGTTCCCTATGTTCTCATGCACACCAAGTCATCTTCCAATAGCTAAGTTAGCTTCCTGTGTACTTGGCATACTCCAGTTACTGGAAATGGATATCTGAATCTTTAAATGAATGTCTGTGTCTTGTTTCTGTATCACTGGCTCCAGAGTTGGGGAAATCTGTCCAGCCCACCAATGCAATTCCTTTAAGGACACTGTTGACCTACTGTGAGCACATTCAAGACCATGGCATAAGTGAGGAAGGCCCTCTATCTGGACAGTGGATCCACCTGCTCCTTTCCCTTTACACTAGCCTGGCTTTGCTTTGCATCCTTTCTTCAAATCATCAAAAGCCAAATATTAGCTGCACAGTAACCACAATGATGATTACTATCATACCTGAGGGCTTCATATGTGCCAGTTGCTGTGCTAGGCACATCATGAATTCTATACCTCATTAAAACCTCACAAGTACCCTCTCGGATACTTCTGCTTTACTGGAAATAGAGGATTGGAGAGGTTGTCACACTGAATCTAAGCTGGGCAGCTGGGATTCCTGTCCAGATCTATATGCTCTTGGACACTACGATGCCAGTTTTGCCTTAATCACACCTTGTCAATCTGGGCCAGTCTTTTGCCTTTGGGACTCAAACTATGGCTCCCTGAATAGACACCTTTATATCAGACTGCCAGAAGGAAACAGCCTCCCAGCTTGCCTGGTTCTCTGAGACTCTCCTATGGGGAAGCACCTCTAAGAGCCTGTTGAGCTCTGTATGTGTGGACATGTTTGAATTCCTGAGCCTGTGAAATTGAGGATCAGACCTCAGGCTCCAGTGTTGCCACCATGGGGACCTGCTGTAGTCACTATGGAGTGTGGGGAGGCCAGAGCACACAGGAGAGAAGATTCTGTTGGAATGGTCAGCTCGCATTCCTTTGTGACTTCTTTCTGTCGCAACACTATCTTCCCTCATATTTCCATAGATTCAGAGCCTCAGGCACCAGCTGCCACTATGTCATTGAAGGAGGCCTTGATAGGCTTCCCTTAAGGAGACAGGTACAATGAGCTGTGATTTCTCCAATACCAAATTTATTATAAAGATACTCATTAATAGCAGCCCTCTAGATTTATAAAGCCCCTTTCTCCTAAGAATCTCCCTCCTAGAGGTTTTCTCATTTATCCTCACAGAACCTGAGGGATGAGGAGAAGGAAATATTATCACTTTTACATTATGGATTGCCATGATCTAGAAGCTTTTATTGCTATACCTATTTCCATGTGGAACTGTGTTAGGAACTACACAGAGAGACCCCACAAATGCATCAAGTGTTTCCTGAGGGTCTTTTATGTGCCAAAATAACTTTGTGACATTGGTATTATGATCGCATTGCACAGATGAAGGACGGCTGCTTCAGAGAAGTGATGTGCTTAACAGCATATATAAATGAGTAAATATGGTTTCTGCCATCACCAAGAAGACAATACAATAAATGAGTAGCTTTTGTTGAGCATTTACTATGTGCTAAGCACTGTGCTAAAAAAAAATACAGGAGTTATCTTTGGTAATTATTTTAACAACTCTGCAAGTTTGTTGTACTTTAACAAACTATAATTATTTCCATGTTGCAGATGAGGCATAGAGAGATTGAGTAGCTTACCCTAAGCTACATAGCTGGTAAGTGGCTGATTTTGAGAGAGAAAAGAGTGGAAAGGAACCAGGTAGTTCAAGTTGGATTCCAGCTACAACAATTGCTATGTAAACCCTGAGGAAGTTGCTTAACTTTTCGATTCCTCAGTTTCCTAATTTGTTGACATGGTTTGGCTGTGTCCCCACACAAACCTCACCTTGAATTATAATAATCCCCACATGTCAATGACAGAGCCAGGTGGAGATAATTGAATCATAGGGGCAGTTTCCTCCATACTGTTATCAAGGTAATGAATGAGTCTCACAAGATCTGATGGTTTTATAAATAGTAGTTCCCCTGCACTAGCCCTCTTGACTGCCACCATGTAAGATGTGATTGTGCTCCTCATTTGCCTTCCACCATGATTGTGAGGCATCCCCAGCCATGTGGAACTGTGTGTCAATTAAACCTCTTTCCTTTATAAATTACCCAGTCTCAGGTATGTCTTTATTAGCAGCATGAGAACAGACTAATACACTGGTGAATGGGAATAATATAAGCATCTACTTCATAGGGTTGTTGTGATGATCAAATGCAGTGATTTGTGCAAAGCGCTTAGAACTATGCCTTGCATGTGTTGGCTACCAGCATCCAGGATTTTAATCCAGGCACTTGGACTCTAGAACCATTATACTCTGCTCCAACAATAATTCTCCCCGGTGTAGAAACAATGATGTTTAAACTTTGTCCTCAAAGGACAGTCAGTAGCTTGGTTCTAGAAGTCTAGTTCTAGCTCAGTCAGGAAAGCCACATTTAATAATTCAATTGTGAAGAGGTAGTCACTTTTTCATCTCTTTATAATTGTCTCAAGTGCTGGGACTTTGGCTCCTGAGCATCTCTGGATTTCTTCCAGCCAGAGGACACTTCATGTATTTCCCTGTAAGATACATGGAAATTCTGCCAGACATGAAAGTAGTTATCTACTCTGTATTTATTGAAATATTTTTCTATTTTGAGGAAATGGCAAAATTGTACTTATCATGTGTTGACAAATTGATTTTTCTTTTAAGATTCAGCAATATGAACCTAGGCCTATCTCTCCACTCTTAAGACACACACACATGCACACACACAATCCCAGGAAATGTATTACCTTCAAGGAATGTAGTGGAGCTACTATGTATGGAAAGCCTAAGCTTTGCCTTCAACTAAAAATTTCAACTAAATTTTAAATATTCTTTTAAAAACTAAAAATAGAATTTCTATTGGACCCAGCATCTACCAAAAAAAAAAAAAAAAAAAGAAAGAAATCATTATATTAAAAAGACACCTGCGCTGTTCACAATAGCAAAGTCATGGAGTCAACCTAAGTGCCCATCAGTGGATAATTTGATAAAGAAAATGTGGCATATATATGCCATGGGATACTATGCAGCCATAAAATGAATAAAATAACATCCTTTGCAGTAACAAGGATGGACCTGAATGCCATTATTTAAGTGAAAAAACTCAGAAACAGAAAAATCAAATACCACATATTCTCATGTGTAAGTGGGAGCTGAACAGTGGGTACACATGGACATAAATAGAAACAATGGACACTGGAGACTCCAAAAGGAGGGAGACTGGGTAGGGGGTGCGGGCTGAAAAATTACCTTGGGTACAATAGTCACTTTGAGTGATGAGTACACTGGAGGCCCAAACCACGCAATTATACACTATATCCATGCAACAAGCCTGTACAAGTTACCCCTGAATCTAAAAAATACATTTGTCAAATAGTTTGTCGACTGAATCCTGGAAACTTGTTTCAATAGACAAAGTCCTATTGTTTTCTAACACAATTAAACAGAAGTTTACTTGTAGCATGTGTAATGAGGCAAAATTATAACCTATACTTATTTAGGGTATGCAAATTTAGAAGCACTTGTCAAACTAGTAACAATGCAATAAAAGAGTAAAAATAAGGGAAGTACAATTGATATTTGTATTGCAGAAAACCCTTACATGGTATAGCTAGGCTATTTAAGTCCCAATGTTTGTCACTTAGGCAAAGGGTATCATAAATGTATTTCTGTTAAATAATAGCTATTAATAATTGTTAAACATAGTTTAGCAAGATGGGCATGATTATTTCTATCTTATAGATGATAGAATTTAAAATTTTGAGAATATTACTTTTCTAAGATTGTAAGACCAGGATTTGAACCTGAATTCATTTGCACCCCAAATCTACACTTACTTACTGTGCTATCTGTTATATTTTATACTAAGTAGTGCAGACTTTATTTGAACCCATGTCCCCTGATTTGACAGCCTATATGATTGTACAGCAGTTCACTGCTTTTCCAAAAGTTCATCTATTCTGACTCTCTGAGCTTTATTCTTTGGAGATAGTCAATTGCTACATTTTCTTTATATGGAAGGCAAGCATCCAAGAGATGTAATTTGAAGCCAAGACTTTCATGCTCAATTTAGATCAAGTTTCTCTAATACATACCATTATGGTACAGATCTCTGTAAACTAAACAAAAATAATTTTAAGCTCCTACTCTGGACCTACTAGCCTACTCAATAGATGATTCATCCATATTACAGTACAGCTAAAGAAGAGGGACAGTCCATTGGATTTTTAAACATTTGGTAATAGAACTTCCATACTCGCACCCCTGCTGCTGTGTAGAAATAAAAATCCTTATTTAATATATCTGTGTATCGTAAGGTAGAAGAGTGGCAGCGTGTTATGTTCAAAAGAATGTTAGAGCTCTGCCTTCTGCTCCTGCCTGGCTCAAGGGGATTTTGAAAATGGCCTGCTGTTTATGGAGTAGAAGTCAAAAAACACAGGTTTTATTGGCCCTGGATTTGCCAATTGGGCAAGTCTCTCAATTTCTCAGAGCCCCATTCCTTTGCTGGTAAAATGTGGTTGATCCTTTCTGCCCTGCCTGCCTCCCAGGGAGGTAATGAGGATCGAATGAGAACGCACACAGGAAGAGCTGCACAAGCTTAAAATATAATTATGATGATGCCGGGAGGGGAGTGCTCCCAGTCTAACGAGGTGTGCTTGTCCTTCACATACCCTCTCACCTTCCTCCCGCTTGCTTCCTGCTTCTTCATAGCATTTTCTCCCTTCCCTTCCTTCACTTTTATCCTCTGCCTCCTTTGCTCCCTCCTGCTGGAGTTTATGACCTAGGCTAATGAGACAAATATGGCTCTTCACATCAAGGGTGGGGAATTAAGGCCTGGTTATAGCCCAATTTAATTTTCATGATCTCTTGAACAAGTGAAGGAATGCTTGGGAAACAGGCTGCTCTTGGCCTGATGCCGGCCCAGCTCGAGTCGGGGCAGCCGTTACCCATACTAGCGCATCGCACTCCTGGTAGACATTTCAATTAGAAGTCATTACCCTTCCTTCCATGCCTGCCTCGGCAGAGGCTGCCGCCAGCCCTGGGTTTTAGTCCCAGCTCTTCCACTTAGCAAACAACCTTGAAAGACTCATTTAATTTCTCTAAGCCTTAATTTCCTCACTTATAAAATGGGGATATTAATGATATCTGTTTTGCTTTTCACACAGGACTGTTTCAGGGATTGGATTAAATCAGATGACTTCAGACTGGCCAGTTCTATATTATGATTTTTTAAATTATTATATAACCTGCCTGGCCCTTCATATTCTAAATGAATTCTTCCAAGTCAGTATTTTTAAGGAATATTTTTGGATAGCGTATTTGCCTTTTCTAACTCTCCTGTGATTATCTGAGATGTAGAGTAAGCACTTTTACAAGACTCCTAAGAAGTTTAATAAAATACTATATATTCCATATATAGAGTGTTAAGTCTTAAAAAAATTCTTATAGAAGTTAGAATTCCACACAGACTTGCTGTTTCTCTACCCTGCAACCATAGACATGGTACAGTTTTCTGATAATCATGAGAGCCTTGAAAACACCTTTATTCCCATCTTTATTCTCCCATCTGGAATTTTCCTGTATTCATAGACTTTACAAATGGCTGGGTTCCCTCTCTGAGACCTGTCTCATCTTTTCTGTGTGGACAGAGGCTCTAGCTCCCCAGTTGCTTGGCCAATGCGCTCTTCGCTTCTTGGATACCTGACTTGTTTCCTTTGTAGCCTGCTCTTTCTGCCAAGGGAAAGTAGCTGCAATTTTGTTTCTCTTCTTTGCTGTCTTGTACTAAGGTTAAGTAGTCATTTTCTGTATCAGCTAGGTCTTACAGGACCTCTCTATTGACACAATCCTCAATACTGACCTCTTTTTTTTTAAAAAAAATTTTTTATACTTTAAGTTCTGGGGTACATGTGCAGAACGTGCATTTTGTTACACAGTACACACGTGCCATGGTGGTTTGCTGCATCCATCACCCCGTCATCCACATTAGGTATTTCTCCTAATGCTATCCCTCTCCTAGCCCCCCACTCCATGAGAGGCTCTGGTGTGTGATGTTCCCCTCCCTATGTCCATATGTTATCATTGTTCACCTCCCACTTATGAGTGAGAACCTGCAGTGTTTAATTTTCTGTTCCTGTGTTTGCTGAGAATGATGATTTCCAGCTTCATCCATGTCCCTGCAAAGGACATGAACTCATCCTTTTTATGGCTGCAGAGTATTCCATGGGGTATATGTGCCACATTTTTCTTATCCAGTCTATCATTGATAGACATTTGGGTTGGTTCCAAGTCTTTGCTATTGTGAACAGTGCTGCAGTAAACATACGTGTGCATATGTCTTTATAATAGAATGATTTATAATCCTTCGGATATATAGCCAGTAATGGGATTGCTGTGTCAAATTATATTTCTATTTCTGGATCCTTGAGGAATTGCCACACTGCCTTCCACAATGGTTGAACTAATTTACACTTCCACCAACAGTGTAAAAGCATTCCTATTTGTCAACATCTGTTTTTATCAATAAAATATAGTTTTGTTAGAAATATTTTCTCTAAAAATTTGTTTCAATGATATCATTAACAAGTTCTATCATTAATAAGTTCTCTTCTCTCCTCTAAATGCTTGCACCCTGTCTTCAGCCCTCTTTTTATGTGTATTCACTTCCTATATTATTTATCCAGTCCAAAGCTTTACTTATCCTCCATAACTGAGATAAGGGGATTCTGGAAATATGGTAATGTAAACATAACTTTCTTTCCTTCCCTTCTGATTCGAAGCAAATTTGCTTTTTCTGAGCCAAGTAGGAACCAAGATCCTTCAGTAAATGGTATAGCTAGGGTTCCAGGCTCTGTTAACTTCCCTGAAAGAGAATTGAATGGGGATTCTTCTAAGTGCTAGGCAATCACCCAGGGAGTAGCATCAGAGACTAAGGATGAGGGTAGGAGGGTGCTGGGTCAGGAAGAGCCTTTGGACCCTAAAGGAAGTCTAATGCTAATCCTCAAGAGTGTGCTCATTTCCTTAACCTACAAAAGGCCAAGAAATATTTGAAAGAGTTGGTAAAGTTTTTCCCTCTTTCTGGGTTGGAAGAGTTCTGGTAGTACTGATAGTGGAGAGGCTACCCTAGCAGACTTAGGTGGGGGCTAATACCCTGTTCTTAAACCAGAGGCCTACAGGATAAAAGATATCTTGACCTTTTACCTTCTTTCAGAGTCTCATCATTAAGAATATCTTAGCATTTAGGCTTGATGGGCCCTAACAGTCAGAAGAGGAAAAGAGGAGAAAAAAATCAGGTTAACCAATTAGGGAACAAACTTGGCGAGGTAGATCTACCTGGGGAGATATATGACCATCTGAGTAGAGAAAGGATGAGGGAAGGAACATAAACAATATAGCCTTATTGGAGCTTGATAACTACTTGATTTTTGAGCTAAAATCTTCACTATTTGAGAATGATCAATTTGAGGTCCAAATTAGTAGTCTGAAGAAGTAAATACAAAAATATCTAAAAATATTTTCTTCTTTGGCTCCTTCCCTCCCCCAAAACCACCTCAAATCAGAAACTAAAACAAAGACTTGGGTGTAGGCAGCGTGTTTTGCAGATAATTCCAGGAAGCAAGAGTGGGAGAGTATGGAGATTGAGATAGGGACAGTAAAATCTGATATAGGGATGCATTATAAAGTCACTGCTATGGGTAGCAAGACTCAATTCCACAGGGACCTCCTGAGAAGCATCTAGAAGGTCTCCTGGAACTGCTCTTGAAAGACAGGAGGCTAGAGAATTTACTTAAAGTCTTCCAGTCCTTACTGATGGAGAAACGTTCTATGAGCTTTAATTCCTCTGCATTTCAAGATGTGGGCAGAGGTTGAGGTGGACAGCTGTCAGCACAAGGCAAGTCTGAGTGCATGTGGAACTGTCCATGGCAATTGAGTTGACATCTGAGATAGATGTCAAGTGTATAGGAAACAGGGCACTATCTATGTCTGTTTCCACTATTTCAGCAGAAAGATAAAAACTGGGAGATCTTGGGAGAAAAAGTAACCAGAGGAGAGATTCAAGAGACCCAACACACAAATAGATGATAATGCAGAGGGAAAAAAAAATGATGGAAAAGAAACGTAAGTAAAATCGTCAATATTGACAAGACAAAAAACATTCAAGAGAAATATTTCTATGAGGTAAGCGTATACTTATACCATTTATATTCTAACTCCCAAATTCATCCCTTTGGACATAACCTATACCATGGGATGCAGACTTGCACACCCTGTGCTTACTCCACATCTCCACTGGGGACACCAATTAATGCTTCCAGATTAACACAATGAATACAGAACCCGTGGTTTCCTCTCTCCCACTCCTATCTTAACTTGCTTCTTTCTCAATCTTACCCACTGAGTAGGCACTGCCATTTGTGCCATTGCTTAGGACAGAACCCCCGATGTCATCTTTAATTCCTCTGTATATCTCACTCACCACACCTAATTTACTAGTTGGCTTTACCTTCAATATGTACCCCATATCTGACCACATTTTTTCACTGCCATAGTTCAAAGCATCATTTTGCCAACTGAATTACTGCAATAACTTCCTGTGATATTGTGATAAAAATATATGTACATATTTCTTTTATAAGACAGGATCTCACTCTGTCACTCAGGCTGGAGTGTGCAGTGGTGTGATGATAGCTCACTGCAGCCTGGACCTCCCAAGCTCAGGTGATCCCCCCAATTTGGCATCCTGGACAGCTGTGACTACAGGAGGCACATGCTGCCACACCTGGACACTTGTATTTTTTTTTGTAGAGATGAGGTTTCGCCATGTTGCCCAGCTAGTCTCAAACTCTGGGCTCAAGTGATCTTCTGCTGTGGCCTCTCAAAGTGCTTAGATTACAGGCATGAGCCACTGGGCCAGGCTAGAAATATGTATTTGATGTCTTCCCTCAGTTCTAGTATTTAATCTTTGATGTTGGTTCCTGACACATAGCAACTGAAATCTTTGTAATTTTCTACATGTTAAGAGGGTCAGACAGAGCTCCGAACTCTCGTGGAATTCCCTGGGTGATGGGAGCATCTTTTGTTCTAATGATGTGACTTGGTGGGCTTCTGGATAGCCTCAGAATGGAGGCTGGTTTTCAGGGGAACCAATCAAATTATTAGAGGGTTGGAAGTTTCAGCCCTACTCCTGATCTTCAAGGAGCAAAGAGGGGCTAAGGATGGAGTTGATCGCCAATGGCCTACATAATGAAACCGCTATAAAAACCCAAAAGGATGGGGGTTTGGGGAGCTTCCAGATAGCTGAACATGTTGAGGTTCCTGGAGAGTGGTGAGCCTGGAGAGGGCATGGAAGCCTTGTGCCCCTTTCCACGTGCTTCCTCTATGTGTTTCTTTATAATATTCTTTATAATAATGGGTAAACAAAAGTAAAATGTTTCCCTGAGTTCTGTGAGCTGCTTTAGCAAATTAAATGAACCCAAGAAGGGAGAACTTAGCCTTCTGGGATTCTGTATTATGCCAATCAGAGAGGTAAAGGAGTATCCAGGGTGAGCTCAGGATCCAGGGGCTCCCATCTGAGAAGGATGAGGCAGCAGGAGTCTTCAATCATAAAATGGAAAGTTTGTGCATCATGATTGTATTTGTGTGGTTCCTTTTAGTATAGAATAGGAGACTAGTCATTCAATTAATCAATAAGAACCCAAATGTGTAGCTGGTTGGTCAGAAGCAGAGGTTGCTGGAGAAATATCTCTAGGTAGAATGTGACAGAATTGAATGAAATTGTTGGATACTTATTTGGTGCCCACTGGAGAACTGATTGCTTGGTGTGTGAGGAGGAATCTCCACGTCTGGTATCAGAAGTGCTGTGTTGAGTAACTGTGTGACAGTAGAGAGAAAAAGTGGTTTGTTTTTCTCAGACTTCTGGTCTGGGGTCTTTGTTCCTTATGTCCCCACATAGTGTGTTCTTCACACAAAATCCACAGTGGACCTTTTAAATATCTCAATTAGTTTTTGTCACTCCCTGTTCACAAACCTTGTTGTGATTTTCCATTACATTAAAAAAAAATCCAAATTCCTTACCAGATAAGCCCTGCAGGCTCTGCTTGTCCCTTCTTCAGTTATCTGTAGCCCCCCGTTTTTCCATCACTTTACTCCACCCACCTCAACCTTCTTGTTTCTGATCACTCCTGTCTATTCCCACTTCAGGCCCATTGCACTCACTATTCCCTTTGCCTTTAACTCAAATCCACCAGAGTGTTATTGCAATCTGGGTATAATTTACTTCCAAACTCATATAATTTATTTTCCCAACTGGGATAATTTCAGGTATATAATGAGTTGTTATTAATGATTGTGTCAGGAAATGATAGTAAACTGTAACTATTCCAGGCATAAATGGTCATCCTAAGATATTTTCATGGCCTGATCCCTTACCACTTTTAGGTCTTATGTCAAGCACTATCCTCTTAGAAAGGTCTTCATTTGCCACCCTATTTAAAATAAACACTTGCTTCCATCACTGTCCCTAGATTTCCCTGACTCTCCTTTATTTTTCTTCATAGCATCTGATATTTCTTGAATATGTGACACATTATGTGAGCATTTGTTTACTTATTGAATGCCTGCCTCATTCCTAAAACATAGGTCCCATGGGGAAGGACCTTGTCTGTCTTGCTCACCACTGTAACTTTGCTGTCAAGAGCACATAGTAGATGTTCAATAAATTTTTGTTGAATGCACGAATGAATATTGATCCTGGTCAAAGCCCTTACAGAAGGCCACTGCCTTGACCCTTTCCTGTCTCATCTTGGGTGAACTCAGCATGCTGGGGCTTGGTGTCCAGCCAATCAGAGAATTAAGACAGCATCCAGGCTAAGTTTAGGATTCAAGGCCCCCCATCTGAGCTGGGTGGGGCAGCAGGAACATTCAGGCATAATGTGGTCATATTATGCATCAATATTGTGTTCATGTGTATTCTTTTCAGTTTGGAATAGAAAACCAGAGAGCAAAGTTTAGCTGCCTCCAGGAGAGGAATTTGACTGCTCAGGGTGATGCAGGGTATCATGCCCCAGCCATTCTGCTGGGGGTCAGGGATGGCTTCCAGGCTCAGTGTCAGGGGACCTGCATTGCAAAATCAGGATGTCTGGTGAGGCAGGGTTTGTTAGGTTAGTGTGATCCTGAGGATGATTGATTTCCAAGCTAGGATACATTCTTTTTACTTTCTGACATTTCTCTCTTCTTCTTGGTGCTCACACTAGGATTTATGGAAAATTATTTCTATGACTGGTAAAGCTAGAGCTGGGGGAAGGTCATGTCACCAGAGTTGAATAAAGTGGTCAAACTAAAAAATAGCTTCAGCCTAGAAACTGGAAAATGGAAAAAATTCTTAGTGACTCGAAAATCAGAAGCTTTATGTTCCATACCAGTTCTTATACTATATTCTTGGTCATTTCAGGGTAGCATTTTATTTTTTCATCTAGGAACGAGCAGTATGGACAGGTTAATCTTAAAGGATCCTGTCAATTCTGAACAAAAATCAACAATTGATTCTTTTCAATTCAGTAAGTATTTATCAAGAATCCTGTATGTGCTGGGGACTGTGCTAGGTTATGGATAAGTAGAAGCAAAGAAATTATAGTCTCTGTCTTTAATAAACTTTTAGTTTAGTGAGGAAGGCAGGTAAGTGAGCTTGCAGGTAAATGAGCACCTAGGCACCATGCCAGAGGTTCTTACACAGCTTTGTGGAACATAGTGGAAGGAGCAAGTTAATTCTGTCTCCTGGAGTCAGGGGAAAATACAGGAAGAGGTGCTGTTTGAGTTGAAAATTTTAAGGAATAACTTGATGGAGAGGGAAAGAAAAAGAATTCTGGCAGAGGAATGAACACATGCAGTATCAGAGAAGCATGATGTCCATAGTAAATCAGGGAACAGATTTTAGTTCAGTATGGAATAAAAGTTTGTGAAGTTCAGACTGGCAAAGAACTTGAAGGCCAATTTTTTTTTTCTTAAGTCACTTGTAGTTTATCAATTAGGATTGTTTTAGGCTGCAAGTAACAGCCTCTTCAGCTGACAGTGGCTTAAACAATAAAGACATTACATTTTCTCCTGCAGCAAGAAGTCTAGAGACAGTTCATTCTAGTTTGGTGCAGCATCTCCACAATGTATTCAGACTCAAGATCTTCCTATTTTTTTTTCTTTTGAATCTTCATCATGCTGATATTCATTTTTAGTTTTCTTTGCTTCATGGTCATGTATAGTTAATGTAATGCTAGCTGCTGTACTGGATAACTTCCTCAATTCTAAGTGGCCTAATACAATGAAAGTTTATATTTCTCTGCTATAAAATTTGAAATAGGTTTCCTGATAAGTAGATGGCTTTTCTTCAAGTGGTTTTCATCTTGTTATCCACCAGCTTCAATATAGCTTCCAAAATTTCCAAGACTTTGATCAGGCTGGGAGGGAAAAGAATATAAGGATCAGGCATGAGAGCATTTTCTGCGTTAACCCTGGGAGTATTGTACAGTACTTTACTCCATATTCTATTGATTAGAATCCTTACTTAACTGCAAGGGAAAATGGAAAATGATGAGTATCGATGCAACTAGGAGGAAGAGAAAGTAAGTTGACTGATAAGTGAGCAGTCTCTGCCATAGGTTACAATGTGAATAATGAAGCTTTAAACATCACCTCCTACAAAATCATTTTCCAGGGAGGAGGAAAGGGGAATAGGGAGAGCCAGAAAGTTTTCCTCTTGAGTTTGTACCAATGTTTTGGGAAATTTTCTAAAAGGCTTCCCCTTCCATGTTCCTGATCAAAGCTATGTAATGTGCTCACCTTCACCCAGACACAGTGAGGCTGAAACAATAAGCATCTGAATGGGAGTGACTGACGTAGTGCATCTTGAATAATATTTTGGAGTTTAGGAGAAATGTACTTGTTTTGTGAAAGGGCCGTACTGTATGCAAAGTGACACCCAAACACCCAAGGAGCCGAGAAACCAAAGAGAAATCCAGTTTGTTGGTATGAAGTTATTTTACTTATGGACAGAAGTGTGGTCTTTCATGGCTGTAAGACAGGCAGATTTCTCTGCTGCTACCCCCAGACCCAGGGCTTATTAACCACAGGGAAAGGCTTTTCTTGCTTCAGAGGGATTGAGTAGGAGAATTTGATTAAGGGCAGAATTTATGGCAAGTATGTGCTCTTTCACAAGGAACAACCGATAAACTGGAAATCTGAGAGGCATTCCTGGAACTGGTGTTAAGCAGAAGTCAATGTGGTGGTTGGGTAGCAAAGATGGAGTTGCTTTGGGGTCCACAATACTTCTCCTGAACACATCAAATCTGTCCAATTCTTGAAGAGAATCAGGGTTTGTTTAGCCAGGAAGAAGGGAAAAAATGATGGTTGAGTCATCACCTATAAGTGTCTACCAAGGAAGCTAAGGAAGATTTTTTGAACAGAGGAGTGACATGATTGAATTTGTGGTTTAGGATGGTTGCACTGGAAAATAGATTGCCAGAGTCTTCCTGTTCTGAGGCATGGGCACCAGTGTGTTTCAGGGAAGTGTTAAAATCTAATAAGGTCAGAAAAAGTCTTAGAGAGCACTCAGCAAAGTGGATGTCTCAAAACTTTTACCTTGTGAAGAAATATCTAAATCTTTGATTCCAGAAATAAAATTTCTTTTTGAATAATTAAAGCCTGTGTCAAGGTGACTGATGGTCCAGAAAAATATTTTAAATTTTTTTCATGAAAAAAAGTTTCCTTTCCTTTGAAACCTTGGATGTTTTTATTTCTCGCACTAACTGGGGTCTTCAGCTATAAATGTTTTTTATTCACAAATGAATGGTAACATATTTAGACCATAATAGGACTTGCTCTGCACTCATTAGAATAGTTTCTAACAACTGCATGTGTGACTTGGATAAGAATGACATTACCTGTGGAGTTGCCCAACCTCTTGGTTTTTTTAAGGGTAGAGATTACTGAGACAGAAAGAAGGTTATCTGAGTCAAAGAAAATATGAGATATATACAAGTGCAGAACATAATAAAATGACTAGGCACAAAATCGCTCATTAATGTATGATTTGGACACATTGTTTAAATTCTGAGAGCCTCAGTGATGCCCCAGGGATCACATAGGATGATGAGTTAGTGCTCATCAAATACCCATATCCCCTTCTACATTCAATACCCACCTTGCAGTTAGGTTCTGACCACATGACTGACTAATAAAAGACAATATAATGTGAGCAGAACCGATGTTGGTCACCTTGGGTCAAGGCCAGTTAGAATCAATATGTTTCCTCTCTCTCTCTTTCTCCTTCTGTGCTGACTTGGATGCAATGTGTTCCAGATGGCATAGCTACAAGATGGAGGAGGGCTACTGGCCCATCTCTCCATGAGCAAAAAGTAATCCTGTCCAGGTACCACAGGTAAGAAAATGCTTTGTAAATGGTAGTCACTACTAGTGGTGCCATTTTAATTTAAAAACAGGTAACCCTTTTCACTGCTATTTCAGCTCATAAGAGTTAATCCTCAGATGGTTTAGTTAGGTTCTACTTTGCTCAGAAAACAAGGCTTCCCTTTCATGTCTTCACCCCTGCACAAGGTGTCCAAGGCCTCTACCGTTTACTCAGGGAGCTTGCAACTATTGGACAAGGGATGCTGGAGGGTTCATACCTGAAAAGAAATCAATGCTCAGTCCCACCTGGCCCTCAAGTTGACAGGTGCTACTTCTCCCTGACACTTAGCTCCCTCCATGCCTTCCTTTCCAGTTTTAGTCTCTCCTCTGATTTCTCATCACTCTTTCAACATCCTCAGGCAAGGACAACCTTTAAAAGTATAAATGCATATACAAAGAAATTTCTGTCTCATATGTAGATCAGGTTTGGTAGTTTTATGCACTTTTATTTGTGTTGGTGAGGACAGAGTAGGGGAAAAATGGCCTTTCAGTTAAGAGCGAGGGAGCAGAAGAACAGATAAATACACAAAAACCCATAGATTATGAATTTTAATTAAACCTATGTTATTTTTATATGGCTATTAATAATTAGTAAATGAAATGGGCTGCTGAGATTTGATGTCACATAACATGAAGGTAATTCACAAAAATAATTCTTGAGAAATTTGTTATATGGCGTGCAATCATCCTGAACCACCAACACACTTATCTACATCTATCAGAGGTAAACAGTAAGTCATATTTTGGTGAACGTAAGTGCCAACACAAATCAGGAAGCAGAGTAGTCAACAGTTTCTAGAAAAGATTTCTAAAGTTCCCTACACTTTATTGCCTTCTCTTAATCTAATTTGTGATAGGCATCTTCTGACATTGTCCCAGTGTCCTTGTTTCCCATCACACGTGCCCTTGTGTATTCCTCCCCCTTCCCGAGTATAGGGTAGTCTAGTGACTTGCTTCTAATCAATAGAATGTGACAAAAGTGACAGTATGGCACTTTCAATATTAGGTTATAAAAGATTGTGACTATCAAGAAGATGATAGTCAACACCCTCTCCCTGACCCTTTCGTGTGCCCACCCTCATGAAGTTAGTTTCCAGAAAGAGTCCCACATATGGTAATGGAGACACAAATATGGAGAAGACTAATTCCCTTCTTTCAGAGAATGCATAATCTACAGGAAAAATATAACTCATGTTTTAATAGAGGCACGTACAAAGGGTGGTGGCAACACAGATGAAGGAGCAATTAATTAAAATGATCAATTAATATTGATAATAGCTGGAGCAATCAAGGTACATTTTCAGAAGATGATATGGTACAAAGCAGACGGTCTGTGTATCCTAATACAGAGGTGGAACATCAGGGAATTGCAGATAGAGAGTCTGAGACCTGAGCATTAACATTTCAGCTCTGGTCCAAGAAAGTAACCAACTAAACAGAAGCAGCGTGGATCACCTTGGGAAATGCAAGTGACCAAGAAGATTATTACACAGAACACAGTGACATCAGACGCAGGGGTCTAAGTAAAACTCAGATGGAGACTTTGCTCTAAGCTACTCCAGGCTGAGGATCCCCCAATGGTTATGGAGGGTGATTTGAGACTTACCAGCAGGCCCTTCTGTAGGAAATCCTGCCTATTGTTTTCTGTTACTATATATTTTACAGCTAAATTCTCCTCAAACAGTATTTGTAAAGCGCTATTACCTACCTGTAGAGATGTTTTGCTAAAGTCAAAAAAACACACAGAAAAGTATGCAAATCGTAAATGTGTAGCTTGATGGATTTTCACAAATGGAATGCAACCATGTGACCTGCACCCAGCTAAAGAAAGAACATTACCAGGAGCTATCTTCATGCTCCTTTTGAGTCCTTTTTTTAACTTGAAATTTAAAAATTTTAAAATAATTTTAGACTAATAGAAAAGTTGCAACGATAGCATAGAAAGTTCTTATATGCCCTTCATTCCGTTTATTGTAATGTTAACAACTGATTGAATTATAACAAAATTATCAAAGGGACATGGGAATCAACTTGGACTAACAGCAATGAAATCTTGGATGCTTTAAGCAACAACAAGAAGAGCAACAAATAATAGAGTGTGACACATAGATTAAAATAAATATTAATGAGTCACACTTATATAAATAATTGAATAAATAGAAAGGACTGCCCTTTTTTAAAGTAGAATTCGAGTTAATAAATGCATTAGGAATGCTGAAAATAGAAGATGATCATTAGGCAAACACCACGTTAATAACCGTGTCAGGAAGAATCACTGATAGATGTTAAAAGTAGTTGGCAAGAGCATGATGAGCAACAGAATATTTGCATAATCTCCAAGTATTTCTCTTTGAGAAATACTTAATAACAAATATCTTAATAAGACATTTGTTAATTAAAAAGGGGAAAATAGTAGCTTTCAAAGTGGAGAAACCTGCCAGACACTACCTGAGTCTAGTAACAGAAATGAACATCACCGTGATAGGATGCACTTAATTCATGTACCTCCTGATATGATGCACTGAGAAGGGCACAGTGTCACTTTCCAATATTTTTGCCCAAAATCTGTAGCTTCAGTGTAATCGTCAAAAACATTATACAAACTGAAAATGGGGGACATTCTGCCACACTACTTTCAAAGTGCCAGGGTTGTGAAAGACAAAGATCGAAGAACCATCCCCAACTGGAAGCATCTAGGGAGACATGACAACTTAATGCATCATGGAATTTGATCCTGGACCAGAGAAAATAACAGTAGTGGGGAGACTTGTGAAATCCAAGTAAGGTCTGCAGATTAGTTAATAATAAATTAATTTAACTTTCCTTTAAAATTTTTTAAAAGATGAAAGAATAACAACAGCTAATACATAGATACTACCTGCTTTGTGCCAGATACCACTGTAAGTGCTTTCCATGTATTCGTCATCATTGCCATTTTGCAGGAAAAGAAACTGGAGCACAGACCGATGAGGCTTTGTTCAGTTAGAGTTACACAGCTGATGAGCAGCAGAGCAGGGATCGATGCTGGGCTTTCTGGCTTCCAGAATCCATGGTTAACCTCTCTGCTTACAGCCATTCTAGCATAGTTCCTTTAGGGATCATACAGGGCACATTTCTGGGCCCTGGACCCCTGAATGAGCAGACCAAAACAAGCAGCACTTCCTCATGGTCTTCACAGTGGGCCTGGAGGCAAGGCCTGCCTTCCTGGCTGGTAAGCACCTTACAAAGGCACATTTCTCCCTAAGATTCTAAAATAGAAGCTTGGGGCCCTGTCTTCCCACAGAAAATATCGACATTTATATTTATCCCTTTTCCAGAAGCTGAGGAGACCTAGTTCATGCTAACTGCAGTTTACCAAACAAGCTGATTCTTAACCCCATGAATGTTTTTGCCATTGAAAGCGCCTACAACTTGTGAAAATGAACAAATGGCAAACTGCTCTGCTCTTTTCACTTCCCACACACGATTATATTTTGTTGCCTATTAACTCTGCAGTTGCACCACGGGCATCACAGAAACATGACCAAGGATCCCAGCAACCCCTAATCTGGGCACAGCATGGACCTGAGGTTAATTCATACACACATTTTAGTCTTGGAAGAACATGGCCAAACACTGCTAGAAATGAGGTACTCAGGTGATCCTTAGGCCAGTAACTCAAGATTTAATTATTTACTTATTTTTTCTATATTGTAAAAGCTATTTTAAAAATTTTTTATAATTACAAATAGCAGAATGACTAGTATAATGAACACACATCTGTCCATTATCTGGATCCAACAACTGTTAACATTTGGTGAAACATACTTCACATACACACTCCTAGCATGCACACACTCAAACAGTCACATGTCACATAAGTGAATTGCAGTCAACAATGCATATATGATGGTGGTCCTAAAAGATTATAATACCATAATTTTACTGTACCTTTTCTATGTTTAGACATGTTTGGATATGCAAATACTTAGCATTGTGTTATAATTGGCTACAGTATTCAGTACAGTAACATGCTGTACAGGTTTGTAGCCTAGGAATATTAGGCCATACCATCTATGTCTGTGTAAGTACATTCAATGAAGTTCATAGGGCAACAAAATTGCTTAATGGAGTACTTCTTAGAATGTATCTCTATCATTAAGCAATGCATGACTGTATTTATTTCGGTATTTTCTATTTCAAAGGAAACTACAAATTCTATGTAATACAGGCTTAAATGGGGTAGAATGCTGCCAGATCTACAGACCATAGATGACTTTAGAACCACTCTTTTTTTGTGTGTGTGGGAGGTGGGGTAGGGTTAAGAAGATATTCAGGATTGAGCAGCATTGATTAGCCAACAGGGTAGAGTGGTAACAATTGGGTGTAACACTCATCATGGAATCATAGAAAGTCATTGCTGAAAGCTCTGTTGCAAGCCTTTTTTTCTCTCTCTTCTCCCCTCTACCTTGTGCTTTAGTTAAATTGGTGTATTTAATTAACCATCAGAGCACATGCTCTGTGCTTCCCACCCTTGTCTTTGTGATTTCCCCTTCATTTATCCCTCCTTTTTCTCTCTATCACCACCTTTCTATCTTTAGCTACCCAAATCTTTTCTAAGACCTGACCCAATGGCACCTTCTTCCAAAATGTACCTCCCCTCTTTAAATGCATGTCGTCCACAATATGGAAACACTGTTTCCCTGCTTTGAGCTCCTGTGAATTTTATCTGTAGTGCTTCTGTAGCCTTTATCACTTTTTATTTTGCTTCTTGCTTGGTTATGTGCATAAAATCTTTACCTCTAGATTATACATTTCTGGAGAAATGTATAACTACCATACCTTATTATCTTTGTATTTTTTCAGTGTCTTGACCTAATAGTGTTTTATTACTGTTTGTTGTGTGTGTGCCCAAAGGCCTTATAATGATTACCTAGCTCATTAATGTCCAGAAATTGGTGTGGCCAACTTTTCCAATGTATCATTTTCTGGTTTGACTGGCTAGAGAAAGGAGAGGATCAAGGCTTATTTAAAGGCTAGAGTCCTCTGGGACAGCTGCAGTGGGTACCACTGTCCCCTAGCACAGTAGAGGTCATTGTGATGCTGTTTTCTGGTCCATTGGAGTGAGGGTGAAAATACCAGTATGTTACTTAAAGGGCCTGGAGGGCTGACAGATGGAAAAGATTTCTGGTCTTCTTTGACAAGCTAGATTCCCAATACAATTAGAAATTAAAAGGAGCAAAAGAGACCAATTCACACAATACTTCCTTCGTTATTCAGATAAGATACATTTTACATGCTTTATGAGGTTAATGTCCCCTGCTCCTGATTACAAAAATCTGATTGGCATATTAATCAAGTTATAAAAGTGAGAGAAGAAGAACCACAAAAGAGGTGGCAGCTGCTCTTTTGCTGCTGAATCCATTCAGGATATAAAATTTTTGCTGAGATATTTATTGTAAAATAGTTTTTTTTCTCCTCTTGCTTTTATTTTTAGCTGGCGTTACCCCAGCATCTGTTCCACCTCATGTGAGAAATGTGTTGAAATGGGAGGGCGAGAGGAATGTACTTAAAAAAAATTGGGAAGGCTTCTGCAGAGTGTGAGAGGAGAGGCAACACATCCTACTCTAATCAAAGTCTGAGGCTCCTGGGAGGAAGTCGCTTTTCTCCTCTTGACACTTACATTTTCAGATCCCAGAGTTTTAAGAGACATCTGGGAAAAACTCAGATTTTGTCAGCAACATCCCTACTAAGTGCTTGCCCAGCTGTTGCTTGAGTACTTTCAGTGATGGGAAACTCATGACTTCCAAAATCATCTTTAAAGAGGAAAATAAAACAGACTGGTCTTCAGGATCTTGTTTGTAAGGAAGAAAAAGACACCAGAGGAGCCAGTGAGAGTCATGGGGAGCCAGCAGTTCATTGACTGGTGGAGTTCCATGTCCTCATCAATTAGAAAGTTATTCCTCGTTCATAGATAATGCTTCTTCTCCTTGTTCCTCCTTTGGTCCACTGACCTATGTCTGACAAATCTATTGCCTATTCACGTGTTTAAAGACTGGTTTCTCTCCTAAGAATTCTGTACTCCAAATTTCCCAGTTGTTTCCTGAGTTCCTTTGAAGTCATGGTTTTGAGTGTGTTTGCCTTTCCGGTTACTCTTGCCCTAACCAGATGAATCTACTAAAGATATGGGTTCCTGATTTGAATTTATTGCTCTACCTGAAGGGACACTTTTTGCAGGTCTAGAGAAGGAAAGAGATTCTGACATCTTATTCTGTCTTTTTTTTAATTACCTCTCACCTGAAGTCAGCATTAATCAATTGATAACCTAGGCACGGGTCTGCAGGTTATCAGAGCTTGTTACTAAAATGAATTGATTTGTTTTATAAGGAAAACATCATACAACGTAGGGGCTGAAATTTCAGGCCTTCAGCCAAAGCACTAATTTACAAAGACATGTATTCTGATTCTTGTAGACAATAGTTTATGATGGACTATAAGTTAAACCACATAAAATGGGATATAATTTGGGGAAAAAATGTTTGGAGAAAATGAAGAAGTGATTGTGTTAGAATCCACATAAATCACTAGAATTGGGCATGAAATAATGTCCAAGTTTCCTAATAAAGACAAAAATAAAAATACAGTAAATCTTTTGGTTTTTCTCTGTTAGAAGAAAACGTGTCCTTTGGATGAACACATTTTGTCCTACCAACAATGTACCACATAATAAATCTATTTATTTATATTCCACCTCATTCCCTCTGAAAGTATGCCACGTGGTGCTAGGGATCATGTCTCTCTTGCTCAATGTCCCATCCCTCCTGCTGGAGATAGGGTTGGCACTTACACTCAAAATGTTTTTTGACAAGGTTCCACAAAAATATTTGAGGCTGTTGACTGTAAAATCACTTGCAATAAAACATTATACAATAAAAATTAATCAGAATAAGAACAGAAAATACATGAAGTTTAGTGACAAAAGGAACATAAGCTGAGTTACTGTGAGAGTCAAAGGATTTTGACTGTAGGTGAACCTCATATTTGACACCTAGCTTGTGGTGGCAAAAGTGGAAAAGAAGATATAATCAGCATCGTTAATCTTACGCCTGAAATAGAAAAGTATTTCACTTACTTGCAGGAGGCAAAATTTTCCCAAGTATTTTGAAAGACATTTCTCATGTGGAAACCTATGGAGAGTATGGGGAGCCATGCTTTTAGCAACATTCCCGTTGCAAATGCAGTTAAAGGCTGTCCCCCATGGAGTCCTGAGATAGTAGCTCTCACAGTGAAGGTGAATGGGTGCCTCCTCCCATGAAATCTCACAGAGGGACGCCAGGGAGTGGAGGACATGGGCTTGAGCTTTGCTTTTGCAGGTGCTTCCACTTGGTCACTGTGAATTCAAAACAAAGTCAAGCCTGGCCCCTTGAAGGGGGGAAGACGACAAGAGTTGATCAGTGGCCATTATTGGGCACTCCCTTACTCTGTTGGTGGTTTTTACCCTGAATCAGCCTATAATGAAGGTAAACTTGTTTTAATGAATCCTAAAGTTCCATCAACTTAACTGTAAATTAGTTCTCCAGGGAACTGAAGGAATCAACCTGATTGATGTTGTCTTAGTTTGAGTTTCCCTGAAATCAGATTCCAAAGCAAGCCCTTGAGTGTGTTGGTTTGTTGAGGAGGCAATTCCAGGAAGCTCAGCTGAGGAAATGGGGAATGTGAGTTGGGGAAGGAGGCAAACCCAGTGAAGTCTTGTTAGTGATTGGTTTGCCCTGTAGGTGGAGAGTATTGACTTGGTTTATACCTCTTTGGGAATTTTTAAAAATTCCCCAGCCTATTGTGATTTTTGCTTTCCCTTGCTCCCATTGCTTATAATGCACCTGGCACTCCTGTATCACCAACCACATTACACGGTTTGTCAGCATTTGTGATACAGATGTTTTTTCTACCAGAAATTGAGTTCCTTGAAAAAAGTCATAACCATATTTCAATTTCTTTGGTCTGGCACACAATAAGCAAAAATATTTGTTGATTGTATTCAGGTGGACCTCCCACCGTCAAGTGGAGCAATCACATCCTTGAGAATCCACTGCCCAGTTCTCTTCTGCGTGGCTGGACCTGAACTGGCAAAACAAATTCTTTGATAAAGGGTCAGCAGGAATGTCTCTCTTCTTTTGTGAGTAATACCACCAGAAGTGATTTTAGATTTTTGTTGCTATAGAAACCTTAGAAAGTACATTACCTTCAATGCAAAGGCATCTTATTCCTTAAAAATTTCATGTTTGAATGATTTAAATGCAGGTCCCAGCTGGGTGATTAAATGCTTCATGTGAGGGAAGCAGTATAATGTAGCAGTTAAATATGTAGTAGGCTTTAGTTTCAGACTGCCTGGGTTCAACTGCTGGCTCCATCCCTTAGTATCTATGTGACCTTGAACAAGTCAGATGAAGAAATTGATGCTTAGAGACACTATGTAGCTTTCCCAAGAATTCATAACTCCACCACTTAAAACTTTACATGGTGATTAATATTGGCTGCAGAAACTTGTTAAGGTCACACTACTAGTAAGTGATTAAGTCAGAATTTGATCAAGGAGAAAGAAAATAATGCCCCTCCTCTCTTTTCCTTTTCTTATTTTTTTCTGGAAGAAAAGTTCAATTGGACTCTTATTGAAAAGGAGTTTAATTACATTACTATATGAACTGAGAGTCTATTTCTAGTAACAGGCAATAGCTTTGCTTTGACAAATTGTATCGCTTTGCTTCCACAATATAATCCAAGCTGTATCGCTTTGCTTTGACAATATAATCCCTCTGAAAATAGAAACATTTTTGTTTGCTTTAATAGAAACCATTTATTGAGTGCCTACTGTGTATCATGTTCCAAATCAACATAATTTCTAATCCTCAAAATAATGCTGCCAAGTAAATTTTATTGTCTTAGTCGAGTTTTCCTAGAGGCAGACCTGAGAGAAGGATTCAAATTCAAGTTCAGTTGTACTTTTAACAACACGGGTTTGAACTGTGCCAATCCGCTTATAAATATTTTTTAAATAAAAGTTACACTGGAAATAACTCTTTTCCTGCCTCCCCTTCTACCTCCTCCTCCTGCCTCTGCCACTCCTGAGACATTAAAAACCTACCTCTTCCTCCTCTTCTGCTTTCTCAGTGTGAAGACGATGAAGATGAAGACCTTTAAGATGAACCACTTTATCTTACTGGCTAGTAAATAGACTTTCTCTTCCTTATGATTTTCTTTTTCTTTTTTTTTTTTTTAATTTTTGAAAGAAAGAAAAAGGAAAGAAAGTGAGAGTGAAAGAAAGAAAAAAAAGAATGTATGAGAGAAAGAAAGAGGAAGAGAAAGAGGGAGAGAGAACGGGATTCTTGTTCTGTTGCCCAGGCTAGAATGCAGTCTAAAAATGGGTATTAAAAACCTCTTTTATGCCAATAATTGTGTTTAACAATGGAGACAGGAAGGAATAAGAGATGAAAATAACAAACAAGCAGCCAACCAATATTTTATTTAAACCTGTGAGATGCTATGCAATTGCTGAGG